>CM059302.1:13192500-13277500 GCA_030340665.1 Neosalanx taihuensis
CACACATCAACACCTCTGCCCACCTGACACACCAACACTCTGGAGACCGTCATGGCTGCTTGTCATTCTTACTCACATGGGGGATGTGGAAGTCTGTCCCAGGAGCAGATATTTCTGTCGAATGTGGGATTAAAATAACTGTTTCCAGGAGTCAGGTGGCATCCTTGACTGAGGCAGCGGGGGAGGCTGGAGCTGTCGAAGGGCTGGACAGGAAACTGCTGAGGGGCTGCAATCCAGTTCTCCAGGACTATGTTGTGCATACCCCCTGAGGCTAGTGTGTGTGTGGCATGTGAGCTTATATATGTGGGGGGATGGGGGGTGGGGGGGGTGTGGTGTATGTGAGTGTGTGTCAGTGTGTGTCAGTATGTGAGTCCTCATGTGAATGTGTGGCGTGTGAGGTGTGTATCTGTGTGAGTGTATGCATGTCTGTGTGTGTGCTGTAGGTGAGTGTGCACGCTTGTAGCGTGTATGTATGTATGTGTGTGTGTGTGTTTGCGTGTGTACATGCAGTAGGTGTGTCCGCATGTGAATGTGTAGCGTGTGTATCTGTGAGTGCATGCATGTCTGTGTGTGAGTGTATCTATGTGTGTGTGTGTGTGATTCTCTACATTTCGAAGTCACAAACACGCTTCCCCCTCGGGGGGCTGTTAAACAGGCAGATTGTCCGTTCAACTGTCCCAGCATCCCTTCCTGTCCTCATTTGGACAGCGTCTTCGCTCATGCCTGTTCCAGACTCCCTCGAAAACACGCAGCGTCTCTTTGTTCTAGAACACAGACTCTCTGGGTTTCAACACCGTGGCGTTCCCGAGGATTAATGGAGTCATCGTTCATGTGCTCCGTGTAACAGTATTAGCTTTGAGAAGCCTCCGGGGGTTTTGCTGTTCCCAGCTCCGGCCTGGACAGGGAGGACAGGGAGGATAGAGAGATAGAGAGATGGAGAGATTATGTACTTCACAAAGAGGAGAGCAGGTGATCGCTCTTCCTCACCTGTCACCATTAGACATGGAATAACACAGTTTGAGGTACAGCATTCTCACAACAAAGCCTGGAATAAAGTCTGTTCATAACAGGAATCAGATTGACAATCGTAAAAAAAAAAAAAAAGAAGCTGAGTTTAAAGAAAGCTTTTGCAGGACAGATACTGGATTCAGTGGGATGTCGTTGTTTCAATTGGACTGAATTATTAGCATACACATCTACCGTAATTGTCTAATTGGATCCCTCTGAGTGGGGTTTACAATATTTATACCGTCAATATACATTCATCATTTATCATACAGCGTTTTCTACTGATGGATTCTAATTTGAAATGTGAAACATTTGAAAACAATGTTTTCCCTTCTTATTGACAAGAGTCTGTTGTGACTGGACAAAAACATTATTACTTGTGGGTACGATCATGGTTTTCTGCACACAAACACACACCAACACAGACACACACACACGCACACACACACACACAGACACACACTCAGCTGGGCGTCCCGGTTTGGCTGTCTCTTCCATGGTTGCCGGGGGCGATCTCTGCCCATCCAAGCAGATGATAACAGTGATGATAACACTGACAGCTCAGGATCAAGAGGGTGTGGAACCTGTGGAAGGATTTGCCACTTAACTTTTCCTCCAGGGTTAGTGGAAGTAGAGTCAGGACAGGAGGAGGAGGTGCAGAGAGGGAGGGAAGAGAGGGAGGGAAGAGAGGGAGGGAAGAGAGGGAGGGAAGAGAGGGGGAAAGGAATGGTCTCTTTCTCTCTCTCTCTCTCTCTCTCTCTCTCTCTCTCTCTCTCTCTCTGCCTCCCTCTCTCTCTCTCTGTCTCTCCCTTCCTCTCTCTCTCTCTCTCTCCCCCTCCCTCCCTCCCTCCCTCCCTCCCTCCCCCTCTCTCAAAGCAGCGAACAAGAAAAACCCACAATTGTCTTTAAAAAACTCTTTAGCCAGAAAGATGGAGAGGATTTATCTATAAAGCAACAAGCTTAAACACAAGTATTTAGGTCCTGAGGACATGCTGATTAATAGGTCTTAACAGCTGTGATAGAGCGCTGCATCACCAGGCTGGGGCCAGCTCTGCTCAGATCCATCACATGCTCCTAATGGAGAACAGCATGGGTCATCTGGTGGGACTCTCACCCTGCCATGCCACCTCTCCCTGAAGACTCACCGCAGGGTGCCAGGGTCTGGCCTCGGCAGGTTTTTGAGGCAGAGTTGGTGCTGTCAGGTGGTGTGTTCCAGAGATGGAGGACAGGAGGTGTCTCCAGGGTGCAGGGTCCAGGGTGCAGGTCAGGAGGTGTCTCCAGGGTGCAGGGTCCAGGGTGCAGGTCAGGAGGTGTCTCCAGGGTGCAGGACAGGAGGTGTCTCCAGGGTGCAGGACAGGAGGTGTCTCCAGGGTGCAGGACAGGAGGTGTCTCCAGGGTGCAGGACAGGAGGTGTCTCCAGGGTGCAGGACAGGAGGTGTCTCCAGGGTGCAGGACAGGAGGTGTCTCCAGGGTGCAGGACAGGAGGTGTCTCCAGGGTGCAGGACAGGAGGTGTCTCCAGGGTGCAGGACAGTGGTTCCTGGGTGTCTCCAGGGTGCAGGGTCCAGGGTGCAGGACAGGAGGTGTCTCCAGGGTGCAGGACAGGAGGTGTCTCCAGGGTGCAGGTCAGTGGTTCCTGGGTGTCTCCAGGGTGCAGGGTCCAGGGTGCAGGTCAGGAGGTGTCTCCAGGGTGCAGGTCAGTGGTTCCTGGGTGTCTCCAGGGTGCAGGGTCCAGGGTGCAGGTCAGGAGGTGTCGGTGCCGTTTAGCTGCGATCCACGTCGAAGGTGTTAGAATGGTTGAAGTTTTCCAAAAGTGATATTTGTGGAGGAAAAGGTTGTTTGCCAGTTAGCATTTGTTCTGGATATGAGACTTCCTGTGGATGTCGTGTGCAGAGATGAAAGCTGACGTGTCGAGACACAAGCTTCTTTCTCTCTCCCCAGGTGACCTGAGGATTAACCAGTTACACTGTTGAGCAGCCAACTATACAAACACTTACACAGTCTGATAACTACTGATTAATATTAACACATATCTTATCAAAGCTTGCTTAAGGCTTTATTAGCCATAAATGAATACCTATAACTAGCAACTGTATTTATTGTTTCCAATAGTCTCCCCCCCCCCCCCCCCAAAACCAAACGATCTATCGTGTTGTCGACCTTTCAGAGCACACAGGAATCAAACCCCAGACACAAAGATTAACGATGTCTTCATTAATAAGTCAGGAGTGAGCTGTGGAGCCTGCTGGTGAACCAGGAGGAGGGGAGGAGAGGAGGGGGAGGGGAGGAGAGGAGGGGAGGGGAGGGGGGGAGAGGAGAGGAGGGGAGGGGGGGTTAGAGAGGGGAGGATATAAGTATGAGTTTGGATATAAGTTATCTAAAGCCATCAGATATACCACATTCAGAAAACAACAAAATCCAACACAACACAACACCGCCCCCCCCCCCCCCCAAACCCCCAGCATGAATTAGCTCATGTTGAAGGAAAATCGATGATTTCTCCAGGCAAAGAAAAATGTTTATAGAGGTGAAAACGATGAACGCATCAAACCATGAAACAACGACCGCTTCAGCTCCGGTCCCTGAGTCAACAACCGCTCCCAGGCTGAACACTGGCCTTCTGCCGGGCTTGGCTCGCTGGCTGGCTCTCTGGCTGGCTGGCTCGCTGGCTGGCTGGCTGGCTCTCTGGCTGGCTGGCCACCAGACCCGCCCCATATGTCAGCAGCTAGGAGCCACGGCTCTCAGGAGGAGCCGACAGGGACGGCTTGTGGACGACCTGGGAGGGAGGAAATGTGAAGGAGCCTGGCAGTGTGTTTGGAACGGTACAGAGAACACAGATCTGCTGCCATGATGCTGAATAACGCTGGGCTGGAGTGCCAAGACAAACTAATATATGTGTCCGAATGGGAACTGAGGAGTTAACAAATGAGCAGGCAAAACACACATGGACACGGATGTTTACACACGCACACACACGCATGCATAGTCACACACACACACACACACACACACACACATACGCATGCATGCATAAACACAGTGCTCCTCCTCCTTCCCCTGACCCTGGGTCTACAGGATTTTAATAGCAAGGCCATCTACATACATAAATCACATCTACCCACTGCGATGACAGATTTAATCTCAGGTTATTCCTCAGCAGACATGGGAAATCCATCTTCCTGCACCTGAGATGCCATCTCCCCTGATGAGGACGACACCAGCTCCATCGACGGCCAGGACCACCACCCCCCCCCTCCCTCCCCACCACCCCCTCCTCCCTCCGGAGGAATCGAACAGACGCAGAAGAGCCTCGTGTAAAAAGCAGAATGAAATGATCTCTGTCAGTAAGTGTTCGATGGGCATGGAGGAGATGGATAACATCAGGACTGTGGGCACAGACGGTGGCATAACATGACACAACAGATGCTGCTGACTTTCTGTCACAGTGATGGAAGTTACTGTGATGAGCCAGTCGTATATCACTTCTGCTGTGATCGTGCAGAAGTTGTGAAGGTTGTTTACACTGTCTGACTTACCGACCTTAATGGCCACGCACAAATTCACAACTAGCCAAGCTATTATAGTACCACAGTTACCACAGTGTAACACAGTACAAACTCCAGTTCCAGCCTCCTCAAGGGTGAGTCCTTGGAGGAGGGAGGGGGTCCAAAACTTCAGGACCGTCTGATGGTTTGACAAGTCTGTCAACATCGACCTTACAGGATATCAGACCACACTAAAAAGGTTCATTTTCCCCCATTAAAGTGTCAGTCCTCAGGGAGTAGAAAACATCAAACATTTCTTCATGTCGTGAGTGGTTACCATGGAAATATCCCCATCCTTGTCTGCGAAAAGAAGTCTGCTGGTGAAACCGGTACAGCCTCTCTCTCTCTCTTCCTCATCCACCCACCCACTCTCCCACCCACCCTCCCTCCCTCCCTCCCTCCTCCCTCCCTCCTCCCTCCCTCCTCCCACCCTCCCTCCTCTCTCTCTCCCTCCCTCCCTCCCCTCACTTCTCCCCAAACACCTACACTAACATGCTCATTCTGTTGACGAACAACCTGACAGCCATTCATTACGTATTCATGCATGAATTAGGACGGTGGAACCCACCCCAGCCTCCACCTCCAGCCTCCACCTCCAGCCTCCACCTCCAGCCTCCACCTCCAGCTCCCACCCCATCCTCCACCCCATGCTCCACCCCAGCCCCCACCTCCAGCCCCCACCTCCAGCCTCCACCTCCAGCCCCCACCCCATCCCCCACCCAAGCCCCCACCCCAGCCCCCACCTCCAGCCCCCACCTCCGGCCTCCACCTCCAGCCCCCACCCCAGCCCCCAACTCCAGCCCCCAGCCCCCACCTCCAGCCCCCAGCCCCCACCCCAGCCCCCACCTCCAGCCCCCACCTCCAGCCCCCAGCCCCCACCCCAGCCCCCACCTCCAGCCCCCACCCCAGCCCCCACCTCCAGCCCCCACCCCAGCCCCCACCTCCAGCCCCCACCCCAGCCCCCACCCCAGCCCCCACCCCCAGCCCCCACCTCCAGCCCCCACCCCAGCCCCCACCTCCAGCCCCCACCCCAGCCCCCAGCCCCCACCTCCAGCCCCCAGCCCCCACCCCAGCCCCCACCTCCAGCCCCCACCCCAGCCCCCACCCCAGCCCCCACCTCCAGCCCCCACCCCAGCCCCCACCCCAGCCCCCACCTCCAGCCCCCACCCCAGCCCCCACCCCAGCCCCCACCTCCTAGCACGCCAGTCTGAGTCTGCGGGCAGAGATGACACGCCGTGCTGGAACACTGGAACACTGGCTAAGGCTGTTGCCATGACAACCCTGCCAAAGGATAAACCGCTTCCCCACGAAAGGCGCCCACCAAAATAGCTGGCTAAGAAACGGTTGTGTGTCCCCCCCTCCCCCCCCCCCCCTGCCCCCCCCCCCCCCCCCTGGCCTCCAGGTAGGACTGAAGGGGCACCGAACACTGAAGACAGCAACAGAATGACCTACCTTGGGTTTCCTTCGAGGGAAGGTTTGGCGTAAAATCATAATTATGTATATTTATAATAGATGATGTAGTTTTGTTCCTTACCAAGTCATTTGTATATTTATGAATACACAATAACACACCTATCTCTCTCTCTATCTATATATACAGTATATACAACATATACAGTATATACTGTATATATATGTAGTATGGGCTTAATATATTCTCTTTAGTACATGGATGATGAGTACATGAAGTAAACAGAGGTAAACGGAGGGTGTGAACATATTAATATACTGTGGCCCATAATAAGATGTAAACATTGTGCTCTTGGGTAAATTGGAAATTCAACTGAAATTCAGTTAAAAATGTCACATCCGAATTCAAAATGTCAGGCAGGTATTAGATCAATGCTTACAGTCTGTACTGATACTTTATAGTTTCCCTACAGTCACAATAAATCTAAATAAACTCAATTTTGTAGAGAGATGCTTCTCAGAATATAAACACTGTATTTAATTTGTGACACTGTCAATAGGTTATTTTCAGTACAACACCGAAAGAATTTTCAACCTTGTCAGAATCAACAAAACAAATCCAGGTTTTTCAACAAGTGGTCAGGCGGCCCTGGTATCATTCAGACTTCAGTCGATACTGAGGCATGGACTGATTGGAAAGGTAGTATTTGAAAGGTAGTATTTGAAAGGTAGTATTTGATAGGTAGTATTTGAAAGGTAGTATTTGATAGGTAGTATTTGAGACTAGCTTGTGTATTTGAATGTGACAAGGTTCCCCATGGAGAAAACAAGGCCAGAAGCCAGTTGGAGTTGTGTTAGCTGTCATCAAACACACAGCACTTCCAACGGCCTGAGAGATTTGTGATTCAACACTTGTCTTTTGTTTCCCACACCCTTCCACTGTGTCCTATCCAGACAACACTTCAGATCACTGAACACAACACTGCATAGGTGTACAGGGGATTCCAAACTTCTAATTCCTGCAAGACTAATCAAGTCAAGCGTCAGGGTGAAAAATCTATCAAAACCTTATTGATTTAAGAACCAAGGATTTCGGTGCTTGGGTAAATTCCTGACACACACACACGCACACGCACACGCACACACACACACACACACACACACACACACACACACACACACACACACAGTGCTCTCCTCTAGCTGTGGACGCAGCTGTGCCCTGCTGAGCTTCAGTGTCATTAGGCCAGGCCAGGGTGTCAGGGTGTCAGGGCCCAGTTAACACAGGCAGACATGGAGCCACGCCTCGGGAAGCTGTGTTGACGTCTCTGATGTGAGCTAGCGGATCCAGGCCACGCCTCCTGCTCCTCTGCTGGTTCTGGGCTGCAGCCCAGGGAGGCCAGGGTTGCAGTGGAGTGGCCTGGGTTGCCGAGCAACGACCTGGGTTGCTGTGTAGCAGTGGCCTGGGTTGCCATGCAGTGACCAGGGTTGACGTGCAGTGGCCTGGGTTACCAAGCAACGACCTGGGTTGCTGTGTAGCAATGGCCTTGGTTGCCATGCAGTGACCAGGGTTGCCGTGCAGTGGCCTGGGTTACCAAGCAACGACCTGGGTTGCTGTGTAGCAATGGCCTTGGTTGCCGTGCAGTGGCCTGGGTTGCCGTGCAGTGGCCTGGGTTGCCGAGCGACGGCCTGGGGAGGTGACAGGAGTGGGGCCTGGGGGTGGAGGAAAATCTCCATGGATACATGTGAGTGAAAGTGTCAGAATAAACAGAATTTTCTCTGCGCAAGAAATCAGATGAAGCTCACAATATTGGTTGATTGAAAGGTTTAACCGCGCTCTTCTGGAAGGATTTTAAAGAATTACTTTTGAAAAAGAATCACGTAATGAAGCGTGTCAGGAAACTGGTCAGATGTTGTTTCATTTAGTCAACTGTATCGTTACTGCAGCTCAAAGCTGTGCTTTGTGAGTTGGTAAATATGAGCAGTATACTCTGCATCTGTGCTCCAGTACAGCTGTGTCACCTCAAGCAGTGTTCCACCTATTGGCTGGCATACATACACAACTGTACGTAGCGTACAAAGAAACAAGGGGAAATATTCCCAGACATACATTTCCTCACTTTGCTTACATTCCTAATCAAAGGCACAGAGTATCATTAACTTCACTTAATCCATATTCTGGTGTTCCAGTTCATTTCTTCAGATACTTAAAATTCACTCTCAAATCACTCATTTTTAATTCCCCATAATTTTTTTTCAAAGATGAGCCTTTCCCTCTGTGGGTGTTGCTAAATTGTGGTTTATGGCTTTACACTGAAAAATCTATAAAGATATTAACCAGCCAGACACTGAAACATTGTGGAATCGAGTATTGGATGTTTAAGGAGGATGCAGTAGGACATTATAGGATCTACAGAATATATATGGCAGAATATACATGGCCCACTTAGAACCAGAAGCAGAATTAAAATCAGATTCTAGAATGTGGACCTCACTTCAGGCCTGCAGTCCATCGCCAACAATCTTATTTTGAGCCACATCACCCTCCAGAAGAGGCACAGGAGCTTGACAGAGACTGTACTGTAACTAAAGGCAGCAGTGTGTAATTACCCTTGAAAAGAAACGGAAAAATGAATGCCTCAGAAATGGCTGAGGAACATATGGTCTGATTGGGGAGAGGTGGGAGAGAGGAGAGGGGAGAGGAGTGAGAGAGCAGCGAGAGGAGGGAGAGAGGAGGAAGACAGAAGGGAAAGGAGGGAGAAGGGAGAGAGGTGGGCGAGAGGAGTGAGAGAGTGGGGAGAGAAGAGAGAGGAGGGAGATGGAAGAGAGAAGGGACAGAAGAGAGAGGAAGGAGATATAAGAGACAGAGAGAGAAGAGAGAGGAGGGAGATAGGAGAGAGTGAGAAGAGAGAGAAAGGAGATATGAGAGAGAGAGAGAGAGAGAGAGAGAGAGAGAGAAAAGAGAGAGGAGGGAGATAGAAGAGAGAGAGAGAAGGGAGAGAAGAGAGGAGGGAGATAGAAGAGAGAGAGAAGAGAGAGGAGGGAGATAGAAGAGAGAGAAGTGAGAGAAGAGAGAGAGAAGAGAGAGGAGGGAGATAGAAGAGAGAGAAGGGAGAGAAGAGAGAGAGAGAGAGAGAGAGAGAGGAGGGAGATAGAAGAGAGAGAAGGGAGAGAAGAGAGAGAGAAGAGAGAGGAGGGAGAGGGATTAACCACCAGGATGGAGGGTCGTCTGCCATCCACATGGAGACGTGTGACATTCATTAACACTGCCCTGCTGGAAGGCAGCATCTTGTGGATGTTAAGCACAGCACTGCTCCACTTTATGGACTGACCCCAGTAAAGTTCACCCCTGAGTGGATGTTTCATCAGATGGACTGGTTCGGTAGAATGTGTCTCATTAGAAAGACAAACTCACCTGAACACCGTGGTGTTGATGTTGACCTCTTGTTTTTGGATGATTGTTGGCGCCCTGTTACTGGATGTGAACGACAATGTAGGACTTGAGCCGTGGATCCACTATGATCCCAGATGATCTTGAGATGATGGTCTGGAGCAGGTGCCTGATGTTAATAATTTGGTTAGTATCTGCAAGAGATCTAGCAATAATATTTAGAGATCAATGAAGTAATCAGGTTTTTAAGAGAAAGGTGAGATGAAGAAATAACGGCTTCTAATAAAATTGTCAAGAGTCTCTTTTACCTCATGCGCTCAGGTCATTAATGAACAGTTAACTGAACCATAATATTCTCACATTGAACCACGCACAACTACGAATAACATCACAGATGAAAAGGTTCAGTTTCACAAATACACAATCTTTTCAAGTTTAGCCACTTTTATTTAGAAAGATTCCCCTAAAATAAACAAGTTAGCACACATTCCATATACAAAATGTCAGTGAGAATTGACCGGTTATGCAATGTGGATGATAACAGAACTGTAGATAATATACTTTTGAATCAGTTTTATAACTCCCCCCCCCCCCAAAAAAAAAGAAGTCAATGTACACCGTGCTTTTCTTACCAAGAGTGGAGACATATCGATGACATCTATTTCCTCTGAAAACTTTTCATCTTAGCTCTAACAAAAAGCTAATAATGTCAATATTTCTGACTTTAAATTAAAACAAATCAACTATAAACTGCAATATCCCAAAACTTACAACGTATGCCTCCAAAAATAACCAGACCAACAAATATTGAAATTACTTCATCGCACCCACATTATTAGTACTGCATGTTATTCTCAAATAGTAACATAAGAGTTGTAATTTTTTCGACATGAGAGTTTATACTTTTCATATAAAATATATATAGTTTATGTGCATACTATTATATTTCCAATCTCAAACATTTAATTTCACAACTTCAACATTAAAATGGAAACGCATGTTTGGCAATATTGAACTCAACCTAATTTGCTGTAACAACATGCAACTGGTGCTATTTTACAGTCTGATCATTGCAGAACACGAGGAGCCTCGACAACAGAAAGCAAAACAAAATAAAAATCTTTTGAACTGTCTTTGCCACTAAAACTGTACATCTAGTTACAAAACTTGCAGAATGTATTTCCTACATTCATTTAGTTGACAGTGAATAGTATTATTAGGACTATATTAATATCTACTGGCAATCAATTTTGGCACTCTTATTTGGTATTTAAAACAACCATAATTGACCATGAGTAAATGTGAGTCTTTGTCTGACTGCACAGTGTATGCATTCATACACAACACACAACTGTGTTCAGTCTCAAAGTGTGTGTGTGTGTGTGTGTGTGTGTGTGTGTGTGTGTGTGTGTGTGTGTGTGTGGGGGGGGGGGATTTTTCATCATCTTGACAATAGCTGCTACTCTGATTCTTGACAGACAAATATAAACTGCTAAAATACTTAATAATCAAAAAGCAAACTATGACGAAACAAATTTTTACAAATTAAACAAACAGCGGCTTCAACATAAACATAGTATAACAACTGGTTGCAGATGTCAAGCATTGCTAAGTATTTCATATAAACATCAAATGTTAAAGAATAAGATATACAGTTAAGTTTAGAAGAGTAATAAAATACATGATTCAAATAATTCACCTCCATAAGCAACATATTTGGCTTAGAAAATATGGAACTATGAGACGTTTATATATTTTTTCTTTCAATATACTCACACAATAAGTATGTTTATATTCAACTAGCATGTAAGCAGGTATCTTTAAAAGCAGTTTTGTGAAAATACATAAAAATACTTTTTTCAACATGGTTTTTTCTTGAATTTTATTAGAAACGAAACACCTCGATGCAGACAAAGTCTAAAGTGTGCTTAAGACTGTTGGCATGGTGACGGCAGCTACACAAACACACACGTGTTGTTTCAAAAGCAACACTCTTCTGATGACACCAGTCCCAAAGCAGCCGCAGCTGTCAATCAAACCTAGTCTCCCACAATCCTCTCTGATGACGAGGTCTCGTCATAGAAAAAAATGTCTCATTTTGTATTCTTTCATACGATTCCTTTCAGAGGGTGTCTTTGTTTAGCGAGGGGGGGGGGGGGGAACGAGAGATAGGAAACAGCGTTTGACAAAAGATATGAAACCCCAAAATCCATTTAGCCAGATGGAGAGGGGGGGAAAAAAAGGCGGGAAAGCGCTGGAAAGATGGTTGGGTTTTGCGACAACAAAGAGACTGTATTGAACCCACTGTAAGGCACTGGTGAGGCTGTGTTGGATCAAGACAGATCTGTCAAGCTGACGTTCATCCCCATGCCAGGTCTCCCATACGGCACCCCGTGCACTGCTTTAGGAAACTCTGGAGTCATGACGCGGCCGTTCTCCCCCGTGCTTCCTGTGATGGACAGTCGAGCTTTACTCCTCATGGCGTCCGTGAAGGTCACCTACAACAAACGCAAACACGCGCGCGCACACACATGCACACAGGCACACGAGGATCCGGGGAGAGAAAGAAAAAAAGATACGTTAGCGTCTAACATCCACTTAAAATCATGTCACTTTGATTTTTTTTTTACGTTAAAACATGACAATGCAGATGTAAACCAAACATGACTTCCATTGGTAACACAATGCAGGATGCTAATGTTGAAGCGTATGCATGATCGTTGCAAGCATTATTGTTAAGATGTGTTACTGGGGATTTCAAGTACTGTACACGGCCAACAACAGTCATACATGAAGATGGTCAAAAACTGTAAGGAAACTTAAATGAACGAAAATAACTTTCTTTTAAGTTCTTAAAAAAGGGTTTCTTTCTCTCTCAATACCAAACACTAGCAACATACGAGTCTTTGGCCAGTTTCCTCATTCACCAACACAAGGATGAGGTGGATGAAGCCACAAGCGTGCAGTTTGGGGGGAATTTAATGAAGACCTTGTTTCCTACCCCCTAAATTTTTACACTTTCGATCCCATATACGTTGTAACCTTCCTTATAAGTTGCAAAATTCTGTGAATTCTGCGAGGAAGTTGGGTTAATATTCTGTGCATTCTTTGCCACCTTCATGCGTTTGGCTTCGGCTCTGGACTTGTAACAGAACTCTATTAAAGCCACCAGCATGGCCAAGCCAAGCCCTCCGACCAGAATGTAGAAGACCCCGGCCACGTTGCTCAGGCTCAGGGCACTCGTCTTCTCCTGCAAAACGCACACAAGACAGAGGTCACAAGAGGCGCACTGGCCAAAGGTCGAATAATATATAGATATATCTCTAAACACAAACTCAACAACACAACCAACACAATGTCTTATTATCTATTATTACCATAGCCAATATTATAGTACACTAAGCACAAAAAAAAAAAACAACAACAACATGACGATACAAACAAGAGCTGCCTTTCTAAAGTGGGTTAATTTGGTAAAGCGATGTGCTGGGTTAAGGTTAGTGTTTTGGGAAGCTGGTTGCTTGAAATGCAGCCACAATCTACACAGCCTGTGATGTTGTCTGTTACTGTATGTGTAACAGTGTGTGTTCTGGGTTACAGTTACTAAACAGTATGAGCTTGTTACTTGTGTGTGTGTGTGTGTGTGTGTGCTAATCCAGGCTCTCCTAAAGGACCATTAAAAGGGATGCCCGTTACACTGGCCAGGGGGATTAACAGGGTCGCCACTGGCAGACAGGGACAAGGAGAGGGAGATCTTAGCGAACCATCAAGGTCCCACACATGAAGTGAGTTTATCATCAAAACACCTATGTATTCATTTAGACGGGAGGTCAAACAAATACATGGGGAACTACCTGAGCAATGTGCAGTAACACAGAGGTAAACAATCAAGATCAAAGCTAGTGAGGAAGGAAGTGGTCAAGGCAAAGACACAACAGAAACAAGTGTAAACAGTACAGTCACATGTGGGTGGGTGGGTTTCTGGGGAGAGTCAGACTATGTGTTCATTGTGAAAACTACAGAATTTGGGGGAAACTAATTCCTTGCATGAACATGGGAGCGCACATGAATAAACAAAGTCATTTCATTTTACAAGAACTTCAACTGGCATCTTGACAGAATGTTGTCTGTGCCTCCAGAGGGGAAAACCGATGAAAGTTTGTCATCAGACATGCTTATGAAAAATCAATGCTTGTCCCATGTTCTGCTGTGTAATTCATATTTGTTTTATATTAACGTTTTTTTTTCTTCAATTGAAATATTGATTTTCAGTTTGGTCGGATCAGTGTAAAAGTGTAAGGGTTAGGCTGGTGACACCTAGACAACGTCACACAACAACATAAACACAACGCACAATATCCCTAAGAAGAACAACACAGGAACACAACACGTACACATCACTGAGGACATACAACAGTTTTGGACACCCTTTATAGATGGTCCAAGGAATAGCCAATCAGTGTCGTACAATTTAGTGGTGTGAGCATTCCCTAGCCTAGCACTGTGTCCAAATGTTTCAAAACAAACTGTATATTTAGAGTAAAAGCTTTTTTTTAAGAAAAAGCTTTCTGTTTCACTTGACTTGAAATTGAGGGGCTGAAAAAAGAGGTATTGAGGGGTCATTTAGATAAAGGAGGGCACATTTCATGATCAACATTGCATGCATTACTTATTGTACTATGGACTATACATGAGACTATTCATTAGTAGTTCTGCAGGCATTAGTATATCTTACCAAGGGCTTCTCATGCTTTGATTGGTGCATTAGCTTAAATGATATCATTACTTTAAATGGGGTCATTCCCGCTAGTGGTAAGTGTGCTTGGATCACAGAGAACCTGCAGAGACTAACCTTACTTCCAGAATCCTTGGCTCCACATTCACCTTTATCGTACCACCATTTGTTTTTCAGCTTGTCTAAGACTCCTTGCTCACTGAGTTTCAATACCGCAAGGTTTACTGGCGTTCTTCACGTGGAAAATAACATAAATAACATTATCAATGTTATTTTATGTTATTATTACATTTACACTGATTCAACTTTTTTTTTCCTTTTTTTTTTTTTCAACCAACTTTGTGATTCTCAGTTCTTTTCGTTGCCATGGCGATAGGACGTTGATGCGCCATTTGGCCTAAGCAAAAGCGAGTTTTGCAGAGCCAAATGTGCATTAACGTATCGCCCGAAGTAAGCAGCGGAGGCAGCATGGATACGCATGCATGTTCAAGGCCAATGTGAGGGCTCTACAATCAGGGAGGCACCTTTTATCAAGGTCCTCAACAGTGGACTATGTGTAGGTAGGTACTTAACGTTTGTTTTTAGTATTTTAGCTAGCTACAGCTAGCTCCAGTTCTCGCGGTGTTTCAGCACGTCTGCCCAGCTGAGCGGTTAAGCCAGCTTTGGGATTTGGGCTCCTGCGCGAGTCTGCTGCTTACTTTGGAGGTTGCATAGAGTTACCCATCACTTTTCTCTCAGGGGCTGACCTTGGAATCACCTCCCCCGCTGCCGCACTCTCCCTTGTCGTACCACCATTTGTTTTTCAATTTGTCCAACAGGCCTTGTTCATTCAGTTTTAGTACTGCGAGGTTAACCGCATTTCTTGAAACGATAAAACATACTTGTAAGACAGGGTGAGCCACTTAGCAACTGTCTCCGTCTATCATTCATCGTCACTTCTTAGATTTAAAATAAAAAAAAGACGTATCGTCCTCCTTCCACTGTGAGGTGGAAGTTACGTCACAAAAACTAGATTGAGGAAAAAATTTGGGGTAGAGAAACAATTAATGCTCAGAGAAGGTGGCTGAGCGTAGAAAAACATAAGAGTGAGGAAAGTGCTGGAAAAATGGCAGGATCCTGTGACTACAGCCATGTACTCACATCCACAACATTAATATAACAGTCTGGGAAGTGACCCCACTAAAAGAGAGACAGCAAAATAGCAGCGGCATTAAAAAATGGTTAGAGCTTATGAAAATTCAACACACAACATAGTCTATTGCGAAACCCCCTCTAACCTAACAAGCCCGTTCTAAGGGCAGGTCCAGTGTCAAGGTGTGGAAGGTGACAATTTAGCAAATTTGAGGGCTAAAAGGCCGTCTTAATAAAATCGAGAATTTATCCAATGGAGAGTTGGCGTGAATGGCAAGGGGGGCAAGAATGTTTGAACTAGGCCCTGTTGACACAAGCTAAATCTATCTTAGCATAGCATGGAAACCCGAGCAGTGCCACATATCAGATTTCTGCTAAATTTGTTTACAAAGGCCAGATTCTCCACAAAGGACATTTTCAGTTTACTTTTACCAACGTCAGTGTACTGCAAGGGTTTTGAAAAACACATCAGGCAAAATCGACATCCCTACATTAAGTCTAAACACAGATATAAGCAATCAATCAATTAGGGTAAATCAATTGTGAGTGAGGGTATGGTGAGAGGAGAAGATATTATGCATACTGTAAACATTTAGAGGACATAAGCCAAGACAAAACTGGACAGAGAGAGACTCTCAGGACAGACTAGGCTAAATCTGGATGAAAGGGATGCGGCAATATTGAAAATTCAAATTAGTCATATAAAAATTATCAATAAAATATCTGCATATATTAATATAAATATATTTTAAAAAATCATTCAAATTCTTAAAAAAATTCACTAAATTTGTTTTGCAATTTATCGACTTACAATAAATTGCAATTTATTTTTTATTTTTATTACTTTTAAAAACTTTACCTCATCTCCTTATACAAACCAGAACACATAAGCAAAGCTACATCAGGGTAGGTGGGATACTATAACAATATTGGACACATTGTTATACTATTCCACCCACCTTAATGAGGATCCTTTGGGAGTGGCGATGCCGTAGCCTTTGGAGTCCAGGTTCCCTCCGACCTTCATGGTGTCACATGGTTTCCTCTGCTCGATGTACTCGTTCATGGTGGACTCCAGCAGGTAGGCGTATTTGCCCTTGGACTTGCGCACCCTCAGCACCCCCTCGGCGGTGGTTTTGACAAACACCGAGGGTTCGGCGCTACGCATGTACGTCCACATTTTGTCAAAGAGGGCGATTTTGGAGCGCTGCGAGGACAAGAAAGCACAGAAGAAAGGTCACATTCACATTCAGCATACAAAGGATTCATATTTACATTTGATAGTATTAAATATATTATCATTTCCATGGAGGTGGGTCCAAATATCCAAACAATTTTTTATCTGGGATTATGAAATTTAGTTTGTTGGGGGCAATGGGTTTGTTTCAAGATTATTTTCATAATTTACCCTAATTTGCCATTAAATGCATAAAAAACACCTGTCATCTTACCCTGAAAAACTCTTTGGTGGAGCCAGAGTCTAGAGTACCATAGGCTATCTCAGTCTGCTTGGCCAGGTCCTCCGCACTCTCAATAGGAGACACCATCCTCTCCACTGTCAGGAAGGCAGCCAGGTTGGCCGTGTAGGACGAGATGATGATCAAGGTAAAGAACCACCAAACCCCACCGACAATACGCCCAGAGAGGGATCTGGAGGAACAGACATCATTTCAAAAGATTATTCCCTGAAGATCTAATCAAGTTCCTCAGATTCTGCCATGTGTTCCTAGTGTGTACAGCCACTGTCTCCTACAGACACAGATCTGTTCTAGTTTGAGAAGAGAACCGCCTGTGAATCACAACCAACTGAGACTACAGAGTAACAGTCTGTGAGTAAAGACAAGCAAACAGCAATTTTAGAGCATCTTACAGGCCCTGGGGGGAGGGGGGGGAGTGTTGACTAAACAACACAAAAGGAGAAGCCCAGAAAACTCCGAAGGATGATGCAGAGTTACTGTGTTTCTTTTGTCCCTGTGAAAAGCGTCTCAGACTGTGGGAGTCACGGTAACATCGTTACTGAAGAGGTCTAGAGGGATGGCTGGTAATGAATCTCTCCAGAGTACATGACACTCCGGGGCTATGTGGGAGACAATTTAGCTTAATTGGCAGCTCTCATACTTCATTAAATAGCTCTATGACCAACACTAATATGGCACTTTATTCACTAAGACTGGGACTAAGATAATAAAGGATTTAGCATGTTTAATTGCTGAATCACAAAAGCCCAGAAGGTATGTCATAATTTCCATAATAATATCATCAAGAACATTTCATAACATATAACATTTCAACCACATTGTTATTGATAAACAAGCTAATCTGGCCTGTACCAAAAGAAAGCTAAACTAAAGGGGTGTTTTGTTTCTGTTTTTGTGACCCACCTGGGTGATATGTCGCATCCCTGCCTCATGAAGGCACCGAGGGAAAACCAGAGACTATTGAATATCCCAAACTCGTTGGTCGACTCATTAGTCTGAATCTGGCCATCCTCGTACTCCTCAGTGTGCCACTCGTAGGGGCTGAACCGACTGACCAGGAAGAGCACCACGCTCACGCCAATG
Source organism: Neosalanx taihuensis (assembly GCA_030340665.1). Taxonomy (NCBI): domain Eukaryota; kingdom Metazoa; phylum Chordata; class Actinopteri; order Osmeriformes; family Salangidae; genus Neosalanx; species Neosalanx taihuensis. The sequence goes on from CM059302.1 coordinate 13,210,280, forward strand.
TAGGCGAACACGATGCACATCCAGATCTCGTAGGCCAGCGGGTCCAGGAAGGAGAACACTCCAGGTTTGGACTTCTGGGGTTTCTTGATCATGATGGAGATGCCCAGACTCATGAAGGGCTTGGAGAAGTCGATCACCTCCTCCCTCACCAGGGTGATGGTCAACGGAGCCACAGCAATGTCTGCTTTCTGTGGAGGGAGACACAGAGTCAGGGTTCAGTCTCACTAATAAGAAACTACAAAGTGGGTGTAGACCAGGGGTGGGCAATCCTGGTCCTCGAGGGCCACTGTCCTGTGCTAGAGCAGGGAAACATCTAAAACCACCCACCCCTGGTGTAGACCATCTGTTTCGTAGGTTCAGTTAGCTGCTTGTTCAACATTTAATATGAAGAGATTACAACCAAAACAGGCCTCCAAACAACTGCATATGTGAAGACAAACTTCTATAAACGTTTTTAATGTACTGTTAAAGTGTATTTGACAGCAGACCAGCTGTTCACTCACCCCATACACCAGTTCCCCCACCATCCCATTCCAGATTTTGGTTTCTGCATCTCTGGCTCCATATTTTCCATCTCCCACAATTTTCAGTTGATATTTAAAACCGCAGTGCTTGGCTATCTCTGCAGCTAGGTCCACACAATAGCCCTCATATCGCTCGTTGTCGACAAAAAGGTCAGCGTTCTTCTTAAGCATTACGTATGGGGCTTCCTGAGGGACAGAGAAACAGAGGACTTTTGGTTCAGCAGCCTCAGTTTAAAGCAGCAGGATCGGCCGTCCTTTCCTCTCAAAAGGATCGACGGCATTTCCTCCATCCGGACAAACAACAGCTGAGGTGAAATGCGGTTTAAGATGCTTACCAAAATCGTGGTCACTATGACCGTTTTGTTCTCCATTCCGGTTGTTTCATTGGGGAACACGTCTGACTTTGTGACGGCCATTTTGTCGACCTCATTCCAATATCCAATCTGTGGACAGGAATAATCACAACCCATCAATAAACACTTGAAAAAAACAACTTGCATAATTAGGTATGTAAAACGATATGTTTTCAGAAATGTTTTTGTTACTTTGCTCAATCTGCTAGATTCATAAAATGTCAAATGTATGTTTTATAAAAATGTGTGAGATTTCGTGGGTGGGTATGCATTTAAATATTCCATATGATACTACATGACTCAAACAGGGTTGTGTTTGGGCAGGTACCTTGACGGGGCCATTGTTCTTCAGCTCCATAATATTCACAGAATAGTTAACTCTTCTGCCATGTTGGTCGAACTGGATGTTTCCTGTCAGTCCATCCACACGAACCTATAAGACAAGCAGAACACAGGGGCAGTATGGTACCATGCACCCCTCCTCAGAGAGCAGGACACAGGGGCAGCATGGTACCATGCACCCCTCCTCAGAGAGCAGGACACAGGGGCAGCATGGTACCATGCACCCCCCCTCAGAGAGCAGGACACAGGGGCAGTATGGTACCATGCACCCCTCCTCAGAGAGCAGGACACAGGGGCAGCATGGTACCATGCACCCCTCCTCAGAGAGCAGGACACAGGGGCAGCATGGTACCATGCACCCCCCCTCAGAGAGCAGGACACAGGGGCAGCATGGTACCATGCACCCCCCCTCAGAGAGCAGGACACAGGGGCAGCATGGTACCATGCACCCCTCCTCATAGGAAGTACCCCAGTACCAGAGCTTGTGTGGAAGACAGAACCTCAAGCGACAACAGGCTCATATCTCTCCTATGGAGCCTGACAGACTGCCAGATAAAGAGGGCAGGCTATTGTGACAGTTGGCTCAGGAGAGCTGAGTGTGTGTGTCTCCCCCCTCTGTGTTGTTTTTGGGCAATGTGTGTGCGTGTGGTGCCGTTTCCACGGTAACCCCTCCTGTTCACCTGTTTGAGCGCCCGCTCGATCTCCACGCCCTGCCCCCATGGCACGGCCGGGTTGGCCAGGCAGTCCCCCGTGCTCGCCCGTCTGGAGAAGTCGATGCGCTGCTTGTGCAGGTAGCGGAACGCCTCGGTCATCACCTGCACCGCGTCATAGGTCAGAGCAGACGTGTACTGGAGGAGAGGGGGGGGGAGGTGAGGGGGGAGGTGAGTGGAAAGAAGGGGATGAAAGGATCAGCATATGGCACACAACCTGTGATTAGGATCTGACCAAAGTGTCAGTGTGTGTGTGTGTGTGTGTGTGTGTGTGTGTGTGTGTGTGTGTGTGTGTGTGTGTGTGTGTGTGTGTGTGTAGGTGTGTGTATGTGTGTATGTGTGTGTGTGTGTGTGTGTGTGTGTGTGTGTAGTACATGAGTGTACAGCGCTCACCCTGATCTTACTGTCAGCACCAGGGTATTCCTTCTCCTCTAAAGCCTCCCACCTCTGGTCAAACTTGGACACTAAGGGATCATCAAAATCCACGATCTGGAAACCAGACACGTTGGCTCCGCCATACTGGATCTTTGAGAGATCTCCATCGATGAAGCCCTGAGGAAGATCAACAATAACAGAATAAACAACATAGTTCTTCTCTAGACGGGTTGGGGAGTCATGTGGCTGAGCGGTTAAGGTATCGGGCTAGTGACTGGAAGGTTGCATTCCCGGCTGTGCCAACATGATGTTGTGTCCTTGAGTGAAGCACTTCACCCTACTTGCCTCAGGAGAAATGTCCCTGTATTTGCTGTTAGTCGCTCTGAATAAGAGTGTCTGCTAAATTAATAAATGTAATGTAAACGTAACAAAGAAATGCAAAGCTTTAGAGCAGCGTGAAGAGATGATTGGTTGTGTAAATGTTATTATTTATACAGACTTACCAAGTTAGCAATGATGTAATGGTAGCCTTTTACATGTCTACCAATAGTGATGACCTGGAAGAGACATTGGAAAGATAAATAAATACGACTTCTTCTAAACTCTGATGTGTGTGAAGCATTTCAGTTTGTCTCTAAAGCTGTTTCAGTTTGACAAAGAAAATATTAAACTAATCCACAAATTAAAACAATGTTCACTCATTCTTTCTAATCTTATGGATTAACTGGTCCAACAAGATATTCATGTGGGAAATTGTCACCAAGAACTCTCATTTATCAAAACCATGATACATTTTTTAAAGACGAAAAATGAAAAGAAGCTAATCTTGGAAGAGACACAAACAGTAGTCAGAACGTGAGGTCCACACCCTTGGTGACCTAGACGCCTTTTAAGAGGTCCCTGAATAACAATGCAACAACCTATTAGGAAGCAGGCAGTCAAGATCTACTGTATCTCCTTGGAGATGAAACACTGACACTAAAGGACATTGATTTTCACAGAACATGCACAGAACATGCCTGATCCTCATGGGCGACTCCAGAAGTGTGAACCAATCATTCGCAGGAACAGAAACATCCTCGATCTGTAACACCAGTTCTGTTTCCCGTCTACTTGACTGTAACTGTGAGTCTGATTGCTACGCCAGTTTATTCCATGAGGTGGGTGGAGGGGAAACCTGCATGTATTAATGAAGCACCATGGAAACAGGGGCTGAACCAGACCCGTCCCAGTCTCCATACCTGGCCCAGGTTTCAGCATGAAAATAGGGTTTGGTTTTATGGACAGTGGTGTGCATCAACCATGTCAACACAGAAACCTCTGGGGTTCCTCTAACGTGGAATAGATGAAGCAGAAGAGAAGGAGACTGATGAACCTACTGGCGCTCACCAAGCTTTCATTTGGATAAGAGGCTTTGTGAACTAGGGTCTAATCCTAGATTATCTCTTCAATTAGAAATATACTCCAGGGGATGAAGAAAGCACCAATCAATCCCAATCAGTCTGTCGATTTATTGGTCAGTCGGTCTCCAGTATCTATCAGTCTGCCTGTCTGCCTGTGTCTGTCTGTCTGTCTGTCTGTCTGTCTGTCTGCCTGTCTGCCTGTGTCTGTCTGTCTGTCTGTACCTGTCTGTCTGCCTGTCTGCCTGTGTCTGTCTGTCTGTCTGTCTGTCTACCTTAGGGTTTCTCAGCCCTGGTCCTCAGGGAACACCTGTCCTGCATGTTTCAGATGTTTCCCTGTTCAAACACACCTGATTCTAATCACTGCTCTACTGGATCTGTCTCTGTCAGGGAAATCAGAATTTGTTTTATTCGCCATGCAAGTTACACAAATATGGAATTTACTGTGGCATGATGGAGCAAAGAAAGAACATAAATGGAACTTCAATAAGATCAAGATAATAAGATCATTCCTACCTGCTCCATGATGTCTTTGACCTTGTCCTGCTCACAGTCCAGGATGACCCTCCTCTCCTTCTTGTTCTCCAGATCCTGGAACAGCGAGCGGTACGCCTCGTCCTTCTTCTCGTCCTTCAGGTTGCCCACGTTGATGGCCGTGACCTGCCACTTCCTCTCCGCAGCTGTGTCCAGGACCACCTGCAGAGTGGTCAGCCCTGGAGACGACACACACAGACCAGCACGATCAACACCCTCCTCCAGGCTCCTACACAGCACGACCGAGGGGGGGGGGGGGGCTTGGTTTGTTTTCCGTGAAGAAACAAGATGGTTGGGTGCACGTTAACGTAACCATGGTGAAATTAGACAGTTCTCCCGGTGGGTGACGTCAACTGGGGACGACTGTCAACACACCTGCCAACATTGACTATTTCTATTTAAGAGCTTGGATCTGACTGCGGCAGATTAATAAGTAACCGTGGTAACAGGACAGAATCAGTTTCAAACTGTGATTCTACTCTCTCCAACCGTGTAGCTCGCATGAACCACGTTTTGGCTGAATACACTCTGACCCAATGTTCCAGCCTGTTTAATAATGGTACAAAATAGAACAATCTCACAGAGTATTGATTCTTAGTCTGTGAAGGGTAGTTGGAGAATGATTTGATAAAGGGGCTTAGTGACTCCCCCCCCCCTCCCCCCCCTCTCCAAGACGACAATGGGAATTAAAGATGTCATCGATTCGGTGAGACTGGACAGATGCTTTATGAAGTGAAGGAAGCCTTTAGTACAAAATGGGGGCTTAGTTTGTTCCATAAGTCATGATTTCTGTGAAGCCAGTTAGTTATTACAATGCCTTTCTTTCAACGTAAAAACGATTTCTCAGTTTCAACACAATCCAGAGATTCTGAAATCTTGTACCTTCATTATGCTGTTCAGAATGTGTGACAGTACCGGCTCCCAGTGTCAAAGGTCACCATTTCTATTCACTCCAACAACGACATGTTGACACAGCCAGGGTTCGAACCAGGGACCTTCTGCTTAGAAACCTGACACCCTAACTGACTGTGCCACATGACTTCCTTTTCAACTTTTTGAATCATATATTCTTTTACAATTATAACAGTTGTGACCATATCCTCCTCAACAGCATCATGTTCAAAGAGCTTTCTAGAAAGATGGAGGAGGAGTAGATTAGCAATTAGTCTCCATGTGCTAATGGGATTCATCATATCTCACAGAGTCTCAAGCACACCCCAGCATAACCAGTGTTATCTACAAACACACACACAATCACATACAGACACATGCACAATCACACAGTCACACACACACACACACTTCCCCCACCACCGCCACACTCCCCATCAAGTCATCAGACCAGTAGGCGTACCACACATCCGTTGCCATGGGAATAAGGGGATATATCTGACCTAATTAGACTGGGGGAGTCAGGAGGAGTCACACCCAACATGAGTTACTGGCACGTCTACAGCTGGGGAAGTCTTCTGTCTACAACAGGCAACACTAGGACTCTCTCTCTGTATCTCTCTCTCTCTCTCTCTCTCTCTCTCTCTCTCTCTCTCTCTCTGTGTACCTGTATCTCTCTCTGTATCTCTCTCTCTGTCTCTCTCTGTCTCTCTCTCTGTCTCTCTCTCTGTCTCTCTCTCTGTCTCTCTCTCTCTCTCTGTGTATCTGTGTATCTCTCTCTGTCTCTCTCTCTGTATCTCTCTCTGTATCTCTCTCTCTCTGTCTCCCTCTCTCTGTCTTTCTCTCTCTCCAGCAGCAACACCCTCAGTGAAACCTTTCCAAGTGAAACACAGGGAGGAAGCTACATGCTTAACCCTGAACGCGTTGTTTCGCTAGGTTGTAGCCTAATCCTGGCCTGTCTAATACTCAAGCCACAACAAATCCTGTCTGTGATCATTGACTTCACACCTCTGATTAACCCGGTCGAACATTAAGCCCTCTGCCTGTCGCTCCTCAGGCCAGACAGACAGCCTGGATGTAGCCCGTCTTCAAGTGCTGCTCGCTAAAAAACAGGAGATCCACCATCGCCTTCCCCATCCCAAATCTCACGCTCTAGAAGGTGTGACATAGGCAGCCAGGTTCCACAGGGAAATGAAACCCTAATGCCATTCCATTTTTCCTTTCAGCTATTGTTATACAAGAATGGCTGTTACGCAAGAGCAGGATGGAAGTAATATACTGCTGCTACCATGGCACTTTTCAATGTCCTTAGAAAGAAAAAGTGAAAGGTAGCAATTTTAACAACTAAAACTCCTTCCCCCCCATCCTATCAGGGATGCCATTGTATTCCATTATGTCAGTATCTATGACTTTCCTTTATTAATATTGTTCTATTATTTCCAATTTGGGGACACTGGATCCTAGAAGTAGGATATAATAATTTGCTCCTGACTTGAAAGTCAGTGTAACATGCATGACGGGCACTAAGAACAGATTCAGGCTCCTTTAATGAGCAGTGTGGAGTGATCAACCTTTGCCCCCAAGCTAGTAGACCAAAGTCTAACTCTTTAGGTTTCCCCTCTCCTCTCCAGACATTTCAGGTTATTCTATCATACACAGTCAGAATAGTTAGACTTTCCCACCGCAGCAGAGAGCCTGACTGTGTGTGTGTTTCAGGGTGGTGGAGTCAGACACCCCTGCCACAGGGGCTGAATACCTGCACATCACACAGCAGACCAGCCTATCTGCTCACCCTGCAGCCACACAGCCTGCTGAAGGTGCAATGTTCTGGCTGATGCTATCTGACAAGCTGTTTGTTGTTCCTCATAATGCCCTTTACTGAGCCCTCTACTACCTTGTTTACGATGAACTGCTATCAACTCTCTATCTGTGGAACGTCTGCATCTCGTCTACACATGAGAGTCCAGTGGCTGAGCGGTAAGGGTGTCAGGCTAATCATCAGAAAGTCACTGGTTTGAAACCTTGGCTCTGCCAATATGATGCTGTGTCCTTGGGCAAGGCACTTCACCCTACTTGCCTCAGGGGGGAATGTCCCTGTACTTGCTGTAAGAGTGTCTGCTAAATGACATAACATGTATTTTTGGGGGTCCAGGTTGTTTAGCTGTGTTGACAACAGCCTAGCCCCACCAGCATCATGTCTAACATACCTCAGAAAGATCTACAAGGCCTCTAACAGCAACAACAGACAACATGCTCTGACCTCGGTCGCTGTCGTACAGGTAGGCGAACTTGTCCCACTTGTAGTACTCGATGAGGCTGAGCAGCGGGCCCTTGATGTCCGGCCTCATCTGGATGATGAACTGCTGGTTGAGGTCCAGGGGAAAGCTGGGCGTGATGAACGACACGTGCAGCGTCCCGCAGAACGACGTGATCGTATTCACCGACTTCTTGTCGTAGAATCCAAAGATGGCGTAAACTCCTCTGGAGAACTGGGAGCAGACTGAGAACAGAGAAGACACAGGTCACATGAACATCGCTGCTGCTCCTTCCTCTCTGAACAGGAAACAGCATCATGTGCTTAGTACACTAAACACAATACCCAGCAGCTAGAACACAGTACAGACTACATAGCACACAGTGCACAGTACATACTGCAGAGTACACAGAACATACTGCATAGCACACAGAACACAGTACATACTGCATAGTACACAGTACATACTGCAGAGTACACAGTACATAGTACATACTGCATAGCACACAGTACACAGTACAGACTGCATAGTACACAGTACATACTGCAGAGTACACAGTACATAGTACATACTGCATAGCACACAGTACACAGTACAGACTACATAGTACACAGAACATACTGCATAGCACACAGTTCCCCACCATCTACGACCCAGAAACCCATATCTAGAGGCGTTTAATATCATCCCCTTTAATAGCTTGAACTGCACATTACTGTCTCCATGGCTCCACGGAGGGATGCTGTTTTTCGCTCATAAATGGAAAAACGGCATCCAGAAGCGTTGCCCGGGGAACGCTCCATTTCCAAAAGTGAAATATTTACCAGCAACAACCACTTCAACATTTTTTTGTAATTTTTTTTTTACCAAAGTCCCACACTGTAGTAAGTTAATACAGTGAGCCCTAAGCTGTTATGAATGGACCTGGTACTGTTCCGTTATCAGAGAAGCGATAGAGATGGATTCTTCAGTTGAATCGTTTTAGGAACCTCTATATCTGTCCATGCATACCATAAAACATCCCTCCTTCCTCTTCCCTCGCCTTCTGCTTGATTTATGAGGTATTTCTCCTTTCCTTGGTGATTCCCCTAGGGTAATGTGTAGTGGATACAGTAGAAAAGAAGTGCATGTCTACATTGTGGCCTGAAGCCAGGCACAGGCAGCATCATTTATATACGTCTACTGTGGCCTATATAATATCCTTCAGAGGTCTTGGCGGGGTAAAAAATAAAATAATAAAAAAGACCAAGGCGACTATTCTCGTTCATTTTATAAATCAGTAGGCATGCGTTGTTATTTCTAAATTTCTTCTTAGATTTTAGTCGTCATTCATTTGAAATATGTTTAATTATGTGACCAGTTGGGTGCAGAAAATTACCACAAGCTGACACAGCACACATGGAAATACAGCAGCTCTGAAAACCATTTCTCATCCCAAGTCCTTATTACATATGGACAAGCTGTAATATCCATGATATAGAGGAAGGCAGCAAGGGAACCCTGAATGCTGACTGGTAACAGAACACCAGCAGGACCCTATTAAAGAGGCAGAGGACAGAGGTCAGCAAATAGCAACGTTAATCGCAAATAGTTATCGATCAGGTTAATCACATGTATTGACATTGACATGTATGTCCTTGGATGTAATTAATTCAAGCATTTTCTCCAGCAGTGTAAAACAGAGAGGGTTTCGCTGACAGGGGTAGTAAAGTGGATGCATTAGCTCCATTTTTAGCTGGCTTGGTGGGAATGGTGGACAGTTTCATTCGAACAGTAAAATGCGTCAAATAAAATTTACATACATTCCTTTATTCCACTGTGACTTAAAAACGGCGTATTTCTGTAAGGTAGCGGGATTCAAACCCACTGTTGGAATTTATGATCTTAGCTTGAACAGGATTTGAACCTGCGATAAAATTTAATTTGGGGCCAAACTAGGTATAACGACTTGTCATAATGAGCCACACAACAGCTCTAGTGAGCCAAGTTTATTCCATAATAAGTGGCCGAGCGATGAGGGAGTCAAGCTAGTAATCAGCAGGTTGCGAGTTCAAATCCAGGCCATGCCAACATGACCTTGTATCCTTGGGCACTTCACCCTGCTTGCCTCGGGGAGGGGGGGGGGATGTCCCTGTACTTGCTGTAAGTCGCTCTGGATAAGAGCATCTGCTAAATGACTACATGTAAATGTTCGTAGAGGATCGTTTGAAGTGCAGTGCTGAAAACATCCCGATTGGTTGATCCACTCCCTAATCCTCTTAGCTGATGACACTGTCTTGATGTGGACACACAATCACCTGACTCATCACCTTTTCAACACATAACACATGCCTGGTTAGCAACCAAATGTAAGAGTTCTGTGCCTTCAAAAACGTTTTGCAGTTGACAAAAATGTGTGAATATTTGTCTTTTTTGTAGTATTCTTTAATAAGGCAAAAATATATATTTTTGTTTAATAACACAAAGCTGTTACTGGAAGAAATGGCTTGGTTTCAGTGAAATCCATTACTACCCTGTCACAAATGACTGGTTCCAAATGAGCTTTATTTTTGTATCAGAAAAGCCCCCAGGACTGAAGTGTCTGGGTAAATCATTTAACAAAGTGGATGAACAAACCCTATTCAGCCTAGCTGAGGAAAATAAGGAAACAGAATGGTATTATTATTTCAACACTGTGTCCACAAGCGGTGATTTTAAACCATATCTCCCAACAATTTTATTATTCCCAAAAATGTTTACCGTTGTGTCATACATAATCTGAGGAGTGTTTCGAGACGATCAAACAGAATGCTGTTTTTAATCCCAAAAATGTGTTTCAAGAGGATACTTCTCAAGTGTGTGTGAATGAATCATTTCAACAAGCTAAGCACCCCTTGGAAATCCTTTTTCCAAAAAACATTTCCGTTGAATGATTTTAAGTTCCCCTAAGAATAATTGGTATTTTCTAAATACGAACAAGTGACACTCCAAGCTCCGTAAACCCCGTCACAATCGGACCTGGAACGACAGTCAAGTCAAGAAGTCTAGACTGAGAAAAGCAGGTATGAAGGAGCGCCGGAACATTCTGAGGATAAAGCAGCAAGCGACGAGAGAAGAGACGAATCATTTGGCAGCAGGAGCAGAAACTCTCGACAGAAACAGCGGGGGGGGGGGTCTCAGTCGAAAAGTTCAGCAGCGAGAGGAAGTACTCTGGAGTCATTACAGAGAAGACAGGCTCATTAGCATAACTACAGAGTCATGTGTGTAGCTCTAAATGACTGGCTGTCTCCTCCTCTCTGGTTAAAGATGACCCAGCAACACATTCCCTGCAATCCGAGCATGTCATCTCATTTCAGATCATTAGGACTTCTGAATTATGGGGTTCTGACATTCAATGTGTACATTTACATAGCTTGATTATGTTACGTGTCCATTACGCAGGAAGTGCTTCCTGCAGGAAGAGATGGGTCATATGAATCGTAAACTGCTTCGTGCTTTGTTTCAGGTTCAACCTCAACTAGACGAGGAGAAAGCACACAGGGATATCCCATGAATACCCAAGTCAGCAATGAGTCTGTCAGCTACCTTGTTAAAGATCTGGACAGGGCTGTAAAATACGACCTGGCTCCCCTGATGAAGAACCTTGCTTTGGCTGAGGAAGAGGGTTTCACCCTAGGAAATATATTTAGCTGTCCCAATTAGCTGCCCTCCTTTCTACATCCACAGTGTTTTACAGAGGAGGGGGTTTTCATCCATTGAATCTGGTCGAATGTGATTTGACATCTGAAGCCTCACATTTGATTGGGGATGAGAGGTAGCGTTAGCTGAAATGGACAAACAGGGTGGAAGAACAAAAACACAGTATAATGGGAAAGCTCTCCTATTCATGTTAGTCACTGTGTTTGATGTGGGGACGGGGAACTTTAAACATGTCTGCGAAATGTGTTTCATCTGAATGTGTGAATGGATGCCTTCAACTGCAAAATGGCGGCCCTTTGATAAGAGCTGAAAAATGGTTGAAAGCTCAGCCACTTATAAAAAAGCAGGAACTCATACACACACACACATCCGCAAACCATAACATCCTGATCATTTGCTCACTGTTATCTAGCAGAAATAAACTGTTCATTTAATTGTTCGAGACACGTAACCATCATTTATTATGTACGGTAATTATGTATATATATATTTATCAGATTTCAGAGCTACAGGAGGGATTCAGCAGTCAACTGCTGCTCTAACACTGAGCACAGCTTCAAACCATGTCCACAGATTTACAGTAGATTAGCTCATCTGTGGTCACCTGAGAATATCAAACAACCGCATCTAATCCTGAGGATTGACATCCTGTCCAGCACACCAGGGAAGGAAGGGGCGCTCATGAACTACAAAAGGAAGCTTATCTCTTTGTTCTTTACACAAATGATGCCCATGGGAGGGGGATCTCATTTTCATCTCACCATCCTTGTTTATGTATTTATCTATATCAGATGAATCTCAATTAGTTCCACTTCAGATGGTCAACAATAGGCTCCCCCCCCCCCCCCTTCCAGCCAATCGCAAACAGTTTATCGTCCAATCTCAGTTGTGGGTCCAATTGCCCAACGCGTCTCAAAAGCGCTTCTGTGTGATTCGTGGGATGGCCACTGAGCCTGACTGAGGCATTGTGGGATTTATTTTTGCATCTATGGAGTGGGTCTCTTCCGCCAGCTGGTCTGTGGCAGGACAGCACGGCTCATTCAGACCCCCCCCTCCTCACCCTCACCCCCTCCTCCTCACCCTCACCCCCCCCCCCCCCGCCTCCTCACCCTCACCCCCACCCCTCCTCAACCCGCCCCACACACCCCCCTCCACCTTCTTTGTTTAGGCTGGATGCATGCCATTGGGGATGGGGAGGGGGGGGGGTCTCCCTCACTCTTCCATGTCTCTAATGTGAAGAATACCCTCTTTTCCTTAATTTAATGGCAATTGACACAGCCTGTTGCAGCAAAACCATAACAGATAACGACTCACATCATCCTAATATAGGACGACAAAATTCCTTTTCAGATTGAAAAATTCTTCCACCAAGGAAGAATTGACGAAATCCTTACACCATACTTCATAAAAGACAATACACTATTCTTAGAACGATATTGATTCTCAGAGACCGATATTCTGCAGCCTGCGAACTCCTCTAATATTCAGCCCAATCTACTCTGTGGATCTGAGGTACAATTTGTTTGCGACCAAATTGCAAACTACAACACAATATGCGTTGACCTTTAATGAAAATACCAACACTGCTTCTGAAACTCCAGTACATTTTCTCTAATGATGTCTCAGTCTCTATACTAACCTAGTCATACTGAAACATTGCTTCATCTCTGTGGCCCGGGAGAGCTGCTGTCATGGTAACCAGACACACTCAGAGTTGGAGAGAGCTGCATATAACACAGACGTCTCTTTAGAGAGACCAGCTTCATTCCGCTCACTTATCCGCTGCCTGCTCACCAAACTGAGTCTGTTAGCGCTGGAATCCGCGGTGTTCAATTCTGAATGCGATCAGAATCGAAGAGACGTGACGAGCGCTTTGTTACCGCTATAAATGCCAGTCTTGTCTGAGATGGCATGTGGTCGACAAAACACTGAGGGAATATTTTACTGTCTGGTCTGAGGCACTGTGAACACAATGACGTTTTTTTATTGTGTATTTTTTTTAACGCTTTTAAATGTATTCGAGAATGTTTTCATGCATGCATGATAAGAGCATCGACCAAAATAAATTCAAAGGAAAGGTACTCATGTAAATGTCAATGGTTGTGTCGCCATGGCTACAGTAGAGAAAAGGATTGCAGTGCTGAACTAGGCATCCATAAGCTACTGTTTATTAATCACAAACATGAGAAACGTCACAAAAATACCATTCTACATGTTGAAAACACTCAACACACACACACACACACACACAAAACAAACCAGAATCTGAATTACTTGTTTTAGTTCCCCTGTTTCCAGGGCATCGCTATAGAGAGTAGATCAGTGGTGTTCATTTGAAGTGAAATAGCCTCGTAGTGAGTGGTATAGTATTATTTAACAAGAGATATTCCAGGACATTGACTCAGTCCTGTACTGGCAAACTGTTGGCAGACGTTTTATCAACAACTCTACTTCTGGCAGATATTTGCTTTGGCTTGCTGTAAAAGTATTTCATTGTGGTACAGAAGTTGACCAAAAACAGCTCATGACTACATGTTTTGCGTAGTTTGACAGCTGTAAAACACTTCAAGCACTACATGAGTTGTTACACTCAAACACTCTCTCTCACACACACACACACACACACACACACACACAAAGAAAGTCACTTTGTTTACCAAAATACTGAGACATTCCACAGTGTTGTCAACTTCCAGACTTCCTAGTTCCTATCTACTTCCACAAACACACATAAGTTTCTCTCTTACTCTCTCCACAGTTTCCACGGACACTTCCGTCAGAGTGACCCAAGAACCCTCTCCCTCCACCCTCATAGGAACTCTATAAGACTCTTATTGAACAGGACTGAATTGCAATGCTGAGGGGGACTAGAGTTCATCATGACAGAGAGAGAGAATGGCCCCTCCAATTGATTAGACTTCAGTGGTTTTGGACAGGTATGAATCATTATGTCCTTTTCCATGGACCGACCCCGATCACAGATAACGCTTCTCAAAGGCAGAGGTATGCAAGATGGTTAAATGTGATGGATCTAGAATTACGCTTTTGATCTGGCCTCCTGTATCTCTTATAAGTTTAACCCTTCTCTCTAGTTTAGTCCCTGACTGTTGTTCCTTTGCTAAAATATCTGTTTTTAGGGAATTAAAAGCTGCTTCTGCTTGCACAGAACACCCACAGAGACCAACATACATGGACCAGTTCTAGAACAGACTATATCTGCACCAGCATGTATTGAACGTGTCCCAAAGCAAACATTCTAGGGGAAACCTGAATCATGGTGGATCATGGTGAAACAATGTAATCATGGTGGCTCCAAACATCGATCAGACCAAACCAGGAGCGCTGGTCATCATAATGGGGATGTCCTGGATGTCAAGGACTGCCCATATTGTACTTAATCCCCTCGCTAGCCAAGTACTCCATCTCCTTGGCAAGGTACTCCACCATCTGATGGATGAGGCTGTTGTCAGGGGGGGGGGGGGGGGGGGGGGTCTTGATTGAAACAGGGCCAGAGGGAATGGTGTTGATGTCACCATGGCCCCCTTAGTGACCATCCCCTTAGTGACCATCCCCCTGGTGACCAATATGTGACAGACTGCACCAGAATGGATTCGCTCAGCTAAGACCTCGTCGCTATTGGCTTTTATGACAGAAATTTAAAAATATCTTTTTAAACAGGAACTCCAGATCAGCGTTGTGAGATGGTGTTGATGCTTACGCCTTACTGCTCAAACTTTCCAACTATTAGATCTGAAGAAGTTAGGTTAAGCTTTAACGCCAAGAAATAAAATAAAATAAACCCTTTTTATAAAAAGCTTGTTATTTTAGATCCTGTTTTTTCGACATGCAGTGAGAACTTCATATCTTGAGCTGCACTGCTGGAAATCTTGGCAGTTCACGTGTTAAACTGCAAATTGCTTTGACAAGTAGGAACTATTCATAGGGGATCCTTTGGTCCACATCAACACAATTAGGGTTGACCCAGTCGCCTCAAAGGCTACAAGCCACACAGATTTGACACTTGATGAGAGGAGACATCGGTCATAAAAAGGGCTTCAAATGGGTATGTGATATTGTTGCTTCTGTGTTCTCACAGGATGCGTTCAGTAAATGGGTTAATGTGAAAGACGGTTTGTTTCCAGGACAGGGGGAGGACGCTGTAACCTAATTTCTGACCAGTCCGGTCCCCAGACTGCTTATTTTTTCACTGCTTGCTCTAAAATAGCAGCACGTCAACATAATTAAACCTGACTTTGGGTACAAATCAGATTTGCTCTGGCTTTTTATCACCGAAACAATACACACTTGTATGTAAGGCAACAAGCAGTCAGTGGAGCCATCAAATGATCACTCAGTGATTCAAGTATGAAGTGATATGTCTTTAGAGTGTTAAATGATCTGTTCTGAAATTGGTTCCCAAATAAGATAGTGTTGGTTTGGATGTAATGAGGGGGGAAAAGCAATCAAAAGCTTAATTGTACAAACACTAATATACAGCCACATGCACACAAGATCTCATAAGCACAGACTACACAGTGTAGGATAGAGCAGAATGGAGTATTATTAATTTGTCTCTATCTTGATGCTCTTTTGTAAAGCTCTCTCTTGGAAGTCGTTTTTGGATAAAAGCGTCTGCTAAATGAATTAATGTAAATATATCGCTCTCTCTCTCTTTACGGTTTGTCTATAATGTGTGTGTGTTTGTGCATGTCTGCATATGTCCATCTCTTTCACTCATACAAAAACACCCAGGCTCACATTGTCCACATCTGTGTACCGAGCCTTCTGATTAGGCAGATGCATGCATGACTAATGCATTATTCAATGACATGTTTCATCCCTGGCCCTGGACAGGCTCTATACAGTATCCACATACACCATTAAATATACAGCATGCCACATATCATAGGAACGATACAATACGTACGTACAATATGTATGTAATTTAATTGTAGGATAATGCTATTTACTTAAAGGCATTCATGGAGCATACTGTATATATCATGCATGTAAAGTAATATTTTTCCCTGTATATGATGCAAGACCTTTAAACAATTTTACTTTGTGTATGCCCCATGAAAACAACATTTTTAGGAGCAAAATTTAAACTCCTAATTGACTGATCTTACTTTAATGGGGCTTGCTGTATTTTCTCTACTCAATGGAGCACTGTGGCTTTCTCTTTAGAAAATGAATACATAATAGAAAGCACCGCCTTGCACGTCACACTGCCATCTGCTGGTTTGAGCGCGAGCCTCACATCAATTCAACTGTCTGTCTCGAGGCGGCACACGCTCACGAGCGAGGAAACAAGAAAGTTTCCCGCTCTGAAAAGACGCATCTGTTTGTATCCTATTCAAAGTGAGGTGAATTCACACTAAGGACACTAATGACTGTCGATCATGTGAATAAAAGCTCCGATTATTTAAGGAAACCCAGTGAATGAAGGCGACTCCGTCCTGTGAACAATCTCTGACATCAGACCCAGAAAAGCGCTCTTCCTTAAAGACATGCAGAAGATTGACAGGGATGACGCGTGCCTCCTTCATCCCAGAATCATCCCCGCGTGCATCTGTCGCGCGCAGTAATCAATGCAACAGCCATCAAACAGGCTCCTCTTCTGATCAAGCCCCTCTAAAACTCTCTAAAGGGGGATGTCGCTTGGCAACAGCTTATAAGATACGAGACTATAAATGAATTTAATGGATCATCTTTATCCAGACTTATTCCTTATTATAAGAATCAACGGACTAGACTATTCTATGAGAACCACATACATTTAGCAGGTTTACATCAGATAACTGATAAAGGATGGTATAATAAATATATAATAATGTACAGACCCTGAGCGTGGAATTCAAACGGTCATCTCCCTTCCCTGGAAGAGACTATTGTGATCTATTTATTCAGAATTGCGTAGCACAACAGCCTATATTCATCATTAATACCACTTTTTCACTGTAAACCACATATTAGATTTAATTAACTGTCAGTCAGGAGCATCGGCAGAAAGACATTCTGACCCTACATGATACGATTATTTCAGATTGATAAGAAAGGTTATTGAGGTTAATCTATATCTGAAAGAAAACACATGTAATAGCTTAAATCTTCCAAATGATTTAGCTGATAGGAATGATGAACTGCCAGATGTTGCTTTCTGTTAAAATATGTGACTGTTCCTGTGGAAAGCAACTTTCCCTTAAGACCACATAAGATGAGACCAGTGAACGATCTTCACATCCACATCCAATAGTTTTTGTTCACTTTCTAAAGAAATTGTCATTCAAACAATAGTGAAGAATTTAAAATGTCTTTCACCACTCCTAATATTAGGCTAATATTTAAAATAATTGAACCCCAACCCAAATCTCAACCCCACCAAAATCTTCTCCTAAATAATAATAATAAATAACTGAAATATGTTAGAAACTTACAACAATTAGTGACGGCGAAACTGTTGGTTACTTCCAGATTGTCGATGTGGGGGGTCAGTCTGAAGTCAGGGGTGCTGAACTGGACCATCCCTATCCTGAAGGCACTGTACTCCTGATCTGCCCCCCTGGGGAAGAGCCCCCCTGGAACACACACCAGGGAAAACATCAATATACTGGGCTTATTTCACACATAGGAAAGATACAATACATATATGTGATTTAACTGTGGGATAATGATATTTACTTAAAGGCATTCATGGAGCATACTGTATATATCATACATGTAAAGTAATATTTTTCCCTGTATATGATGCAATACCTTTAAACACTTTTACTTTGTGCGTGAAAAAAATTTGGTATAGACTATTTAACACAGTTAAGACTGCTCAATATGCTAATAATTTAATTGAAATGATTAATTGACTCCAGTACTTACCAATTTGAACACTAGGAGAAGCTCCGAGCGTCATTCCCCTTAGAATTAATAAAAACAGGACCGACAAATTCATCATCTTAGGCATTTCCACATCAAATGTTGTCCACGTCCAGCGACAGACGGAGGTTATCCTTGTTTCTTCAACAGGAGTAGATTTTAGATTCGACACATGTTGGACACTTTGCAGAAGAAAATGATGGTTTATCTTCAGGTGGTTTATTATAAAGAGCAGCTTCTGTCACTCCTCCCAAGCTGTAAAGGAATGATAGAGAAGATGTCAGGTTATTGTCTGTTCCTCTTCTCCTTCTAGCTGCTTCCCTCATGTGAGCCAACACCTCCTCTAACACAGGAACACTGAACATCCAGCTCCTGAACATCCAGCTGGCTTCAGATCAGCATCAGACAGACGGAGAATGTTAATGAGAGGCGGAAAAATACGAACTAAGGCGGAAACAGACGAACTAAGGCGGAAACAGCCGAACTAAGCCGGAAACAGCCGAACCAAGCCGAGTCCACTTTGTCCACTTCACTGACTCTTGATGTCTGTGGCTCATAAAACCAACACGTAGGCTACATAGTTTATCAGAACATTTGATGACATTTTGGGGGTGAATATAACTTTTTAAACCTTTTAAACCTGTGTCATGACACCGAAATGCCATCATCAACATCTCTCATCTTTTTTTATAACGCCATGGGTTCATAACCCTTTGTGAATCCAAATAAATATTAATGAACTAAATGAACATGTCTTGATATACAAGCTACAGGGCATATATATATATATAAGCTATAAGGGTTGTTAGCGATTTTCACACCTGTAAAAATAGGTCATGTGTCACGCCTGAGGAGCTGCAGATGGTACTTGAGAGATGGTGTTTTTTTTTCTTCTTCAACCTACAGCGAAATATCACAAAATGACTCTTACACCACACATGTAACCTACTCTTCATAAATTCAACGGAATCACAATTGGTAAAAATTATTGTACTTTGTACCACAAAAGTGGACTTAACCCCTATACGTTTCTGAAGGAAATATTTGGTGGGATCTCCCTCCTATCTCAGTGACATGATGACATGACTGCTGCCTTTCCACCTTTTCCTGCATATTAAAGAGTCTCCAGGCAGTGATGGTTCCTGTCGTTTTAAAAAGGGCCCAAGGAGAACTGAACTCTCCTCCTGGAAGTCAATAAAAAAGAAATGGCATCCCTGTCGCCAATTTCATGATCTACAGGCCATATATAAGCCTCCTGAGACATACATATTAATCAATACACGGTTGGAAGATGTTAGGATGGTAAAAATGTCATGGGAAGATGGTCTGGATGGAGCCTGAGATGCAGAGTGGGAGGATCCTGTTCAGGACCATGGACAGCGGGGACGCGCCTTGTTGTTGATGGGAAGATTGGTTAAGGTTTGCGTGCGCGCAGCCTGGTGTTGATTGGGAGATTAGTTAAGGTTTGCGTGCGCGCACCCCGGTGTTGAAAGGGTTAATTGGAGCTCCTTGATTAGTTCCAATCCTGAAGACGAGATTGTTTTGGTTAATGCTGTGAAGAGTGGAGATGATACTGTAATGTGATTTAGTGAAAAATTCAAGTGTACATTTATAAATATGAATGACTGTTTATATTCCAGTATCTGTTTTTATTAAAACAGAACATTTAAATGTCAGAAATTGTTTACATTTTTAAACCCTTCTAACGTTACTATCAGTAAATATTAAGTAAGTCATTGACCTTCCACTCATTTATTTTTGGGCCCATTCTTGTTATACTTTATAACATTTGTTTAAATAAATTACACAATCTTACCATGCAAACCAACCACTGCACATCTCTAACAACTGTGTAGAATATGTTGAATTGAGTAACTGCAGTTTATAGCTTTATATTTGGAAGAGTTAAACTAGCCCATTCCTTCTAGATTTAGTCCTAAGTGGCCTGATCAGGAAAAGCATAAACATACCTCATGAATATTCATGTATTTCTGCTCTAATTGCGGAGCGCTCATCCGTATCTGTTCAGAGCAACAACTGTCGGATGCGTCTCTCTGATTGGTGCCCGGGAGAGGGAACGTTAGACCCGCTGTACAGGCCCCAGATCATCGAGCCTCCATGGGGAAATCTAAAGCCTGTCTGTGTTGTGTCTTTTGTTCCGTTGTTTTGATTTGTAGCTGTGAAACTCTCTTCTGGAGGTTTAGCTATTAGAATCAGCTCTTGGAAAAGGACAGAAATGTGTGCTGTCGAGGTTAAGCAGTGACATTACGGAGGTTTTGTCACTGTTGAGTAAGCATGCAGGATAATGCAGTGGTCAGTTGTCCACTCAGAGGAAGTAGCCCTACCTTGTAGTTCTGGGTAATGGGATGGTCAATATCCTGTGCAATCAGGTAGACATTTTGAGGGCTGGCCTTCATGTTAGAGCTTTTATCCAATCCTATTCAACCATCATGTCTCGCCAGGGTCAACATTTTAGACCCTAGACTCTTAAATCTGCCCTCAGGCCTTCAGAATCAACAGTGTGGGCACTTCAATTGGATTAAAATGACACTCGTAAGTTAACCAATCAGCTTTCGAGTTGAATATCATGACAATGTGATAAACTAATTAGTGCACTATAGACTGTATTAAAAACTTTGAACCCACAATGGCGGAAGGAGAAGATATCGATTTGGTCGAATATAGTTAAAAAGCAATTCTCAATACGAATATTTCACGAAAAGCTAGACATAGTAAGGAGAGGTTGGCCAGTTATAATGCACAGTGCGTTTCTGTCTAAATGTAGAGTCTATAGTCTTGGCATCATAATTAAACTATTAAGAAGAGGATTATTTGTGGTGGGACTGTGTAGGACCTCACGGAAGGCCCAGGTGAACTGAGTTCCAGTGGTGGGTTTTTATTTATTCAGATGGTCTATTAAAATGGTTGCGTAATCAATGTTACATAACACAACACAATAACCACAGAGTAGCAGAAGTGTGTGTTTGCTGTTCGTGTTTACAGTTCCTGACCTCATAACATGTGACAGGGAACACAGACATGTGGCGCAGGGTGACGGTGATCACATGCTGGATATGACAGGAAGCAACTGGAATCACATCAGAAACCCTTTTACAGGTCTGTTTCAAAAAGACGTACTTATTTAATCGGATAACTTCTACAGGTGATGTCTTCTTCTAAATAAATCAAATTAAAATGATGTGAAAGTTTCAGTAAAACTAACCTCAAACGGAGGCAGCTGGGAAGTTTCTTGTCCTTGGAAGGAAACCATTTCTTCCTTGGAATCCAAAACAATTGAATGACTTTAAACAGGATATTGAAGTAAGGCCTTAATGTGGATGTTGAGTTGGAAAGATGCAGTAGCGACTTTGTGTACTTGAAACTTTACAATCTCAAGGAAGCCAGTTCTCCATTTCTCTATCAAACATAGAAGCATTAACCTTAACCACACAACGTGGATCAAACATGAATGCACGACTACAGGAACTGAGAGAACTTTCTAGTACAAACAACAATTCCAGACCTATCATGGATCAGCAGCGAGGATAGGGATTGGCTAGTAATACTGAATCGTTTAAACCAATTAGTGACGATCATTGATCAGAGTCAGGTGTGCCAGGAGAGCTGGTTTCATATGACCTCATCATACATAATTGGCCATTACTACAAATCAAGATTTGGCGTTAACGAGGTACCGGTTACTTGTGTGATAGTGTCTGCAGCTGTCCAGGTTCTTTCATTTAATGCACTGTCTGTCTGTTCATCTGACTCTCAGCTACGCAGCTCTGTGTTCTGGATGCTTTGAGACAAATTGCCTTGTCTTGAAATAACATTTGTATCCATATTAGTCCCTCTCCAATGTGCTCCCTCCCTCCCTCCCTCCCTCCCTCCCTCCTCTTCTTTTATCATTTTCTTTTCACAAGTTCAAGTTGAATTAACAAACGATTGCAAACTGGGGAGTCACGGACGCTTTGACGATTTAATTGGCTCAGCCAGAGAACTGGAAATCACACCCACCTCACTTCCTCCACGCCCCCCCACCATCCTCTCCATCAGTCACCCTACATCCAAGGCTTTGGCTCAAACAACTTCCTGTTTTTTTTTTCTTCCTCTCTCTCCAGGAAACAGACGGTGTATGAATGCTCACCACTCCCTGAAGCCGGCTTCTTCTGAGGTCCTCTGGACTGGCAGTGCTCACCACTCCCTGAAGCCGGCTTCTTCTGAGGTCCTCTGGACTGGCAGTGCTCACCACTCCCTGAAGCCGGCTTCTTCTGAGGTCCTCTGGACTGGCAGTGCTCTGGATCAGGAGGACTCAGCAGGAGCAGGGGGCCTGTGACCATATCACACATGAGAACGTCTCACTTAGCTGACCTGCTGTCAGGCTGGGTGCCCGCTGACCTGACTGTGCAGCCTGGTAACAGATCAGTTTGGATTAGAAGGCCGTCTGTTTGATATAGATCACAGAGCGCTGGTCCCAGCAGGGTACATGGGGGGAGGGGGGAGGGGGGAGGGAGGGGGGGGGGGGAGGGAGGGAGGGGGAGGGGGGGGAGGGAGGGAGGGAGGGGGAGAGAGGGTGGGAAGGATGGGGGGATGGGGGAGGGGGAGAGAGGGAGGAGGGAGGGAGGGGGAGAGAGGGAGGGAGAGGGAGGAGGGAGGGAGGGGGAGAGAGGGAGGGAGGGGGAGAGAGGGAGGGAGAGGGAGGAGGGAGGGAGGGAAAGAGAGGGAGGGATGGGGGGATGGGGGAGGGGGAGAGAGGGAGGAGGGAGGGAGGGGGAGAGAGGGAGGGAAGCCCCAATAGGCAGAGAGGCTGAAAATGTGTCAGCAGCCAGAATGAGAAGCTCACTTGAGACAAGATCTAGAAGCAATTCTAAGCTTTATCTATCCTTTACATCATATTTCATAACACTAAATAGTATTGTATTGTGTAGTACATTTAAAAAGGAATCCAGCACTGAATCTTGCACTGAAATGAGACAATTAGAATAAACTAGTTCATTATGAATTTCTCTTTCTATGCCATTGTGATTTCAATACACAGACATGCCTCTAGATGGTGCTGCAGAGCACAGTGGTGGTTCATCTGACTGACACTGAAGAAAACACACGCAGATTTGCAAGATAGATATTACTCTCTGATTGTAGCAATATTTATTTCTGCAGTGTCGGTATTTGTGAATGTCTAGTTTTAGATTCAGTGCTTGTCTGACAAACTCAAAGCAGTTTTTTCCTCATGAGCGTCCGACAAATCTTCACCATAATGTCTGTTACCATGGCAGCTGCAGTGACTGGCTTGGCTCTCTCTGGCTTCATCAGCAGGCTCATATTTCAAGCATGCTGTCTGCAAAATCCAAGAGCCAAAAATGGACACAACCTGAATAATATTCAAGTCATTTTTATATTATTTTATTTGCACGGAATCCAAATCCCTGCAGATTCCTCTCTAATCTATCTCTATTCGTTAAAGTCATGGCAAATTTCATATAAGGTGTCTTGCAATGATACTCAGAGGTCAATATCCCAACGATTTTTTCCCTTTAATAATTACCGGATGGTCTGGTGGGATTAGCCAAGGGTCAGAACTCCATCTGTGTTCTTCAAGCCAACGTTCCACATCCATCAGCCAATGACACAACAGCAATGGTGGACATGGTGGATATTCTTTCCAATTACGAGTGTCAGTCAGTCATGATTTGATTTACTGGTGATGCAGCTGAATGAGTGAGGAAATGAACACACCTTGAGCTGGGTGTTATGTTGGAATGTTTAAATCTAGATCTGTGGGCTACGAGGCCATACGCTGTGAGATGACAATGAACGGTACAAAGTCCTTACTATGCCAGCAATCTGATTGTTTTAATTGTTTGTAAACTTCACAAATACATGGTCAGCATGTGGCCCATTTACACATGATGATAGCTGTGAAACAGGAAAGTGAAAAATCAGATGGAGTGGCAGTGTTGTTCAACCACCTGAGCTAGAATGCGGTGTTACACGGTGTCACAATATCCACTAGAATCCCATACAGAGAACAGTAACAAACTCTTATAGTTACAATAGAACATATTTATAATCATATCTATGTATTTTTATATTCATATACTGTTTTTACTGTTTACCATTTTTCAACATGCAAATACTTTTACAATGTTACAATCTGGGCCCAAAGTCAACCGAACCGCTAACTTTAAACTATTCTCTCTCGTGTCAAACAGCATTGACCTTGGCTATTTACAATAAATTAGTTGTTTAATCTTTTCTCTTTTTTTTAAAGATTCATTTTTAATTTGCGGATTTGTTTTTACACCCTTCATCACAGGAATGACTCCTGTAATGCTTCATAACTACTTCAAGTACCAATACATTGATGAGTACAAATAGATCATTAAGCATGTAAGGGAGAGGGGAGGGGACCAAAACACAAGATGATCACAAGTAGACAGACCAATAGATGACGTTGAAGAAGAGGAAGGTGAAGGGGAAGAGGGCTCGGGCGTACAGGTCCACCCGCTTGGCAGCCGAGGGGATGACAGGTTTAGGGGGAGGCGGCTTCTTGCTGTTCTTGCCCTGTGACTTCCCGTGAGCGCTGCTCAGGTCGATGGGCTTCCCATAGCAGTCAAAGTTAGACAGCTCAAAGTCCCGAGGCAGAGAGCCCACGATGCTGAAGTCGTTGGTGCGAAGGTCTGACTTGGAGGTGCAGACTTTCTTGAACCTTGTCTCAGCCACCTGAAGGAGGAGGAAGAGGAGGAGGAAGAATAGGAAGAGAAGGAAGAGAAGGAGGACGAAGGAGGAGGAAGAGTTAGGGGGCTGAGTGGTTAGGGAATCAGGCTAGTAAGCAGAACGTTGCTGGTTTGATTCCTGATCTCTGATGCCAGCTGACGTTGTGTCCTTGGGCAAGACACTTCACCCTACTTGCCTTAGGGGAGGAATGTTCCTGTACTTGCTTTAAGTCACTCTGGATAAGAGCGTCTGCTAAATGACTTAATGACTAAATGTAAGAAGAAGAGGAGGAAGAGGAGGGTAGGGGAAAGACGGTGGACCTCTTCCTTAGAATGATGGTGACAGCGTCCCAGCTGCTCTCGCTACCAACCATCGTCACCCTGGATAAACTCCTCGCTGTTGCTAGGCACCTTCTTATTGAAGGTGTGAAGTGACATCAGGGATTAGACCCCAGGAACAGTGTGACGTTAGTGCTGAACCTCTCTGGATCAGATCTGCTGGATCAGATCTCCTGGTACTGCAGTCACACTTCACAGCGACACAGTAGCCAGAGCTGGTGCTGGTTTACCATCATCCTTCCAGATGGTGAGCACATCAGAGAGAGAGAGCTGGGAGGAGAAACCTCTGAGGCACTTTTAAAAGAAACACTGACGCCACAAGGAAAAACAGGACCAGCTTCCATCTTCCCCTCCCTGTCATCCTCTTCGACTCCTTCATCCATAAAAGAAGCCATTAAAAAAAAAAAGTTTAAGGAGGAACTCGAAACTCCATCCCAAATCACCTGGCCCCCGTAACTGGGAATGAAAACGACTTGGGCTCATCAAAGAAACCATGGAAGGAAAAAAAAAAACAGACGTGCGACTCGTCTTTGTTCCTTTCCCACCAAGCCTCTGAAATCTCCTCCAACCTTCACTTTTCAGAGACGCCTGTCTCAGCGAGACCAAGGCGTCTCGTGATTAATGAGGATGTTTCAGCGAACCTTTCGGCCCTGATGCCTTCAGTGGCTCCATGCTGCATGCCTCGCGTGTGAAGCCATTGTGGCTCAGTGGGTTTTGCTTTCCAGACAGCGTCACGCTTCAGAACATCACAGTCTGACGGCCAGCAGGTTCACCGGCCGCCATTTGATCTCACCAGAGAGAGACGTTTGACTGATGCTGTGCTGGCAGACCACATGGAGAGAATTCCTGCTGGAATATTCTCCACATCAACCGGAGATATTTTGACAGGAGCTACGATGAACCATTGTGACACATTTTCTCACTTCCACAAGTTCTGATCTAGGATCAGTTATCGAGGCTTTCATCTGCCTAGAGAAAAGGCTTTTGAAGTGTTGATTTTGTATGACATACATGTTTGGGTTTGGCAAATTAACCTGTTTTACAGTAGCATTTTTTTGTTACAGTTATGCATCTTTAACGTCAATAAATCATAAGATTTATGCATCTTTTACATCATCCTGACGTTGCTCACATTTGTGACAGGCACACCCAGAAATTCCTCTCATTTGGAGACAATGAATACTGACAAAGACAGTGTGATTGCAAAGTTACTCACCCAAAGCCAATAGCGGACATGAATGAGTTACTGGGTGTCAGGAATTTAAATGATTCAATTGAATAGATTGTGAATCAGATGGCTAATAATTAGTGCATGTGCCTTATTATAACAATATACTACTGATGTGTTGCATTGCATTGCAGATATACTACACAACAAGAGTCTAACAATGACTATCTATCATGGAGCTTTTCCAATCCCCCTCTTCAAAGTCTGAAGAGCAGATTAAGATCAAATTGCCCAGTTGCACTAAAGTCATTAAGGTCATTAAAGCTTCATTAGTTTGATTTGTTTTGACATGAAAACATATTTGCTCTCGTAGGACAAATATAATTTTCTCGAAATCCACTGCCATCTTAACTAACATCCACTGTGAATTAATGTCCATCAAGTTTACAATTGAAAGGCATGTAGGTCGTTTTGTAAACTGATTGATCCGAGTGTCAATCTTTATAGTGGTCAGAAGGGGGTGCGGGAGATGATACCAATTATTAATGATTGGATCTGCCTATTTTGCATTTAGATTGTATCTATTTTCAACACTCAAATCATGTCAATGGATTTCAACAAGATGAACCATTTGTCATTGAGTTAAGTGCGAGAACGAGGTGTCTAAAACCACACACACACACACACACACACACACACAATGCACACACACACACGTAAATACAACCCATTTCATGAATGACCCAAAAAGACCCCAAGATAAACAACAATGAAATTCATGAAGTAATTTTCAAGATTAGTTTCTCACACACACTCACACACACACACATAAACACACACACACACACACACCTGCAGTGTGCTGATGTGCAGGGGCGTCCCTCCAGTTCCGTTGACAGTATTGTTCTTGGCTGGCGTCTTCCCCTCTGCCTTCTCCTTGGCCGCCATCTTGGCCTTCTCGGCTGCGATGCGTTTGGGGCTGTTGAGCATCACCTGCACCACAGCGTACTCCACCAGGGAGGCGAAGCCAAACAGCAGGCAGGCGATCAGCCAGATGTCGATGGCCTTGACGTAGGACACCTTGGGCAGCTCTGAAGCCAGGGAGGTGCACTCAGAGGAGAGCGAGAGCACGGACAAGATCCCTGGATGAGAGGAGGAGCAGGTGACCTTGTCAGGGGAAGGTCAGGGAGGGAGGGGGGGGGGGAGGTCTCTGGCTCCCTTCAAGGTGGACGTCTGATCTGACATCTACAGTACATGATGTGCTTCGAAGTTTAACTTCAAGTTTTAATTTCTGAATCCCAATGGGTTCATGTGGGTGTGTTAGCAAGGCTGTACAGATGAAAATGTCAATGATGTTCAGTACAATAACATTTGTGAATGTTTGCGGACAGTACAATGCCTGTTTGTTCCGATATTTAACTCGCTGACCAAAACAAATCCAACTCTTATATAACTGCTGAACAATTACATAAATTGCGTAGTTGATGAGATAAATTAGTAAATAAATCATCACAATCCCTGCCGCAGCACATTAAAATAAAAGACTAATTACAAACGGCATTAACAACCCATTGTAACTTTGCTGTTGTAATGCTAATGTGAATTCACTGGACGTCAGATAAGACTGCTTTCACATACTGTAGTTTTCTTCTGGAATAAACCATGAAATCTAGGCCGTTTCAAACAAGACTGAATCTCCTGTGAAGATGATTACCCAGCTCTGACCCGTTTTATAACCACAAAGGAAGTTGTGTCTCTCGGGTGATGATGGCTGCGTTCGACTACAAAGCCACACCTCAACGTTCATCCATCCAGTGGGAACAAAACACAAGGCAGCCTCTGGTCTCCACGAGCGCTGACATACACCAGGTCTCTCTATGTGCGGGACTCAAAACACACCCTCTACAGTAAGAGTAACACCAAACAAAACACACACAAACACATGCTACACACACACACACACAGAACAGCTGTGCAATGAAAGCCAACGAGCGCAGACACACTGTGAGAATGACTGACCTGCGATGATCCCATTTACTGGGGTGTCATGAGGTCGTCCTCCACGGGACATGGAGGGGTGGGATGGAAGTGATGATGAACGACTGGAGGGAGACAGGAAGAGGGGAGGAGGTGGGAGGAAGTGGAGTCGGAGAGGTGAAGGGAGGGGAGCAACAATGGCTGAGATCTGCTTCTCGCTACACTCTTGAGACCCTCTGCGATTACGGGGGCGAGAGAAAAACCACACAAGATGTTCACCCAACTGACAACACAACCTGAGGGGGACAACACATCTCCCTCTGGGGGGGAGGAGGGGCAGGATGGGGGTTTAGGAGCTCCCTCATTGGTGGTGGTTCTTAACCCTGGTCCTCAGGGACCCACTGTCCTGCCTATTGTAGATGTTGCCCAACACATGATTCTAACGACTTAGGTGTTATTAAGCTCGGCAGAAGCCTGATAACGACTTATCCATGATGAGTCAGGTGTGATGGAGGAGGGAAACATGTAGAACACGAAGGGCAGGGGAGAACAAGGATCTGGATCAAGAACCACCATGTTATGGTGATGGAGAACATCACCACTCTGATCACTGGACATGAGATCAGACTTCAATGAGATAACATGATCAGTCTGCTGTTATGAGGAAAAGCTGCTGTTGTAATACCAGAGGGTGCTGGTGAGTGTGCTGGGTGTTTGGTGAGTGTGCTGGGTGTTTGGTGAGTGGGCTGGGTGTTTGGTGAGTGTGCTGGGTGTCTGGTGAGTGTGCTGGGTGTCTGGTGAGTGTGCTGGGTGTTTGTTGAGTGTGCTGTGTGTCTGGTGAGTGTGCTGGGTGTCTGGTGAGTGTGCTGGGTGTCTGGTGAGTGTGCTGGGTGTCTGGTGAGTGTGCTGGGTGTCTGGTGAGTGTGCTGGGTGTCTGGTGAGTGTGCTGGGTGTTTGGTGAGTGTGCTGGGTGTCTGGTGAGTGTGCTGTGTGTTTGGTGAGTGTGCTGGGTGTTTGGTGAGTGTGCTGGGTGTCTGGTGAGTGTGCTGGGTGTCTGGTGAGTGTGCTGTGTGTCTGGTGAGTGTGCTGTGTGTCTGGTGAGTGTGCTGGGTGTCTGGTGAGTGTGCTGGAGGTATACCCAGAGGGACCCTGGCAGCGCTGGCATCAGGGTTGATCCAGAAGGACAGCCAGGACAGCACCACGATGAGGAGGGTGGGAGCGTATACACCCATCATGTAGAAGCCCACCTGGCGTCTGAGGGTGAAGATCACTTCCACGCACGTGTAATAACCTGGAGAACAACACAACAACACAACAACACAACAACACAACACAGATCAGGGTTCTGTCAGTAATCAGAAGGCTGCTGGTTTGATTCCCAGCCATGTTTCTTGCCTCAGGGGGGAATATCCCTGTACTTGCTGTTAAGTCACTCTGGATGAGAGTGACTGCGAAATGACTACATGGAAATGTATTCACGGCTGTTTCCACCATCTTCAGTAGCTCTCCAGTATCAACTAGGTCTCCATGTTCTTAACGAGCAGCAGAGCAGGCAGGGCCCCAGGCACCCTTGGTGTTCTCTGATAACAACCTTTTTTTAATGGCCTTTATATGTAACCGGGGTATCTTTGATCTCAGGTCTACAACCTTGCGATTCCCTCTTCTCCTAATCTCTCCTTTGATGAACTTCATCACGGTGTATTTCACAGTGGATTTCCTGGCATGTTTGTCCTTGAAGGCTTCACTCACTTCTCTGCTATTGTCTCATGGAAAAATGAAATGCTGAAGGTTTCCTGAGGGCTGGAGACGTGATGTGCAGTGGAATCACCCTCTGTCCTGTCTCTGCCAGAGATGGCATGAATATACACTCAAGGAAAAGTACGGATCTTTTGGCTCCTAACTTTCGGGGAGACTTTATTTTAACTTTTGTCAAAAAATATTTTTCAATTTTTTTTTCTTTTTTTCTTATAAACAGCCCTTTCTTGCTAAGACCTGGCTCGTGTTAGTACCAGGTCTGTTTCTAAAAGATGAAACGTTCAAATACTTTTACGGTTCGTTCATGAGGCACTGCAGAGTTTCACCTGGATTCTGTACAACGCAAAATAGCAAGAAGCCTTTCCTGCCTGTGAAACAGCTCCACTGAAAAACAGCGTTGAAATCTTAACGAGGAAGCTTCTTCTTGTGTACGTTTTGAGACACGTAAACATTTCTATTCACAGGGAATAATTAATGATCCGATGAAAGGGACCGTGCTGTACATTGTTAAAGCCAAACTCGTGAATCATTCAGATTCAGAATACTTTATTCAACTGGAAAATCTTTATTATCAAGACACTGACTGCACTGGCCCGAAATGTCTTCGCTCTAGGTGATTGTTATAAGAATTTAAACAGATTTCAAATATCAAGCATCCCTACTGCATTCTGATAAACATACTGTGATGTACGACCCCCTCCCTGAAAACTGAGGATCGTACCTGTTCCAGCGTAGAACTTGGTGCAGTTCCCGTACTCGATATCCTCCTGTTTGATGTCAAACTGAGGCAGAGCGATCTCATCCATCTGGACTGGGTCTCCAGTCTCCCACATGAACCGCAGGTCATCTGTGGTGTAGCCAACTGCACGCACGCACGCACATACATTATTAGATTAGATTAGAGTCAACTTTATTGTCATTACACAGGTACAAGTCCAGGGCAACGAAATACAGTTAGCATCCAACCAGAAGTGCAAAACAGTTATTAACAACAGAATATAATAAATATGGGTATACTCAGAATATACATATTATGAACAGTATAGTCAGAATATACAGGGTATGTACAGATTCAATCAGGGTATGTACAGATTCAAATTAGACAAGCAGAAATTACCGGGTAGCATGTATATACAGTTAGTGCAAATGATGCAATTGAACAAAATGAACAGATGTGCAAAGTGAACAAAATGTGAACAAAATGTGAACAAAATGTGCAGATGGTGCAGTAACAGATGTGCAGATGTGCAAAATGGACAGATAGTGCAAATAACAACTCACATATGCAAGTGGTGCAAATGTACAAACAGAAATGTGCAAATATAGGGAGGCGGGGGTTCTATGGGGGGGCGGGTGTTATATAGGGGGGCGGGGGTGTAGTGGAGTTCAGGAGTAGTGTATACACACACATGCACATACATTATACACACGTATGCCCCATGCACAGTGGCACCGCAGTCATGAACATGCCTTTCCTGTGTTCTGGCCAGCCCATGTTTAAATTATGTGAAATGTGCTTTATTCTGTGTTTTTTATGGTTGTGTTGTTCCAGGACACACAACATGTGTAACTGCAATATTGTTCTGTGAGAAACACTTCATGTTCTGTACATTTTTTGGGTGTGCCAATAATTTGGGCTATGACTGTATATGTCCAGCGATAGGATAGTGTGGAGGATGTGACATCGTTAGTGTGGAGGATGTGACATCGTTAGTGTGGAGGATGTGACATCGTTAGTGTGGAGGATGTGACATCGTTAGTGTGGAGGATGTGACATCGTTAGTGTGGAGGATGTGACATCGTTAGTGTGGAGGATGTGACATCGTAAGTGTGGAGGATGTGACATCGTTAGTGTGGAGGATGTGACATCGTTAGTGTGGAGGATGTGACATCGTTAGTGTGGAGGATGTGACATTGTTAGTGTGGAGGATGTGACATTGTTAGTGTGGAGGATGTGACATCGTTAGTGTGGAGGATGTGACATCGTTAGTGTGGAGGATGTGACATTGTTAGTGTGGAGGATGTGACATCGTTAGTGTGGAGGATGTGACATCGCTAGTACTGAGGATGTGACATTGTTAGTGTGGAGGATGTGACATTGTTAGTGTGGAGGATGTGACATCGTTAGTGTGGAGGATGTGACATCGTTAGTGTGGAGGATGTGACATCGTTAGTGTGGAGGATGTGACATCGTTAGTGTGGAGGATGTGACATCGTTAGTGTTAGTTAAGGTTCTGCTGGTTACTCACAGCTCTCCAGCTGCATTTTACAGCGCTGGGTGTCCATGGGAAACAGAGTGAGGTCAAGAGGGCAGGACAGAGTCACAGATAACCTGGAGACAAACAGGCAGCACATGTATCAGACGCTCTTATCCAGAGCAACTTACAGCAAGTACAGGGACATCCCCCCCTGAGGCAAGTAGGGTGAAGTGCCTTGCCTAAGGACACAATGTCATATTGGCAAGGCTGGGATTTGAACTCCCAACCTTCT
The DNA here is from genome assembly GCA_030340665.1 of Neosalanx taihuensis. Classification (NCBI taxonomy): domain Eukaryota; kingdom Metazoa; phylum Chordata; class Actinopteri; order Osmeriformes; family Salangidae; genus Neosalanx; species Neosalanx taihuensis. The sequence continues at coordinate 13,242,657 of CM059302.1, forward strand.
GATTACTAGCCCGCGTTCCGTATCCGCTCAGCCACTTGACTCCCCACTTGCATCAAGTTTTGTATCTGCTGTATTACTCTATTTACAGGCTATTACTTGTAAGCTGTTAATATATTATGAACTTCTACGAGAATATATGCTCTTACGAGAATATATTCTGAAATACCAGAGCAATCCATCAAAAGAAAGACTAAAATGATTTAGAAGAATTACTGTCCGTATTTCATCCTGGTCAGAAGACAAAATCCGTTGAATGATTGAAAAGATCCTTTAACAGGAAAAAACTTCTGTGCTTTTGGCATGAATTCTTAACGTACTTCCTTCATTGTGCATGAGCAAGAGTTGATTTTTTATTTCCACCCTCTTTCATTTGCACATGAAAGCTTTTATTTTAGCCGTGTGTGACTATAGTGCTGACACCCTGATAGATGAACAGCAGTATACACAGCTTCCTGCCAAAATAAACCAATAAACACACTAACAGGAGGAAGGACTCAAGGCTTGTAGACAGGAAAACAGACATTGCGTCACTTACGGAACAAGCTTCCAAGCAAGTTCCTGTAAGTGAGGAAGTTATTGATGGTGTAAACATGTTATTTTCAGATAAGTTTGATAGATGCTGAAGTACTTGATGACATTGCTCAATCTCGACTTCTAAGGCTGCCAAACATGTTTTGAGAGGTTTTGGAAACTCTAACTATGGTCCCAGCAAGCCTCAATCACTGAGTCACTCAATCACTTTACTCCCAAATGGAAACGGGAAAATGAGATATGATTTTTGCATTGGGACTACACTGTAATTTCTGTGTATAATAATTTCTGTGGAAGGATTTCTGGTAGCCAGTAACACCCCCCCCCCCGAAAGAGTGCCAGTAAATCAAACATTATAACTGCTTTTAGTTCAAAGCTGAAGGGATTTCCATTAGCTCTCCAATAATTATGTTAGAGCACTAAACTAACTGATATTTGTCTTAACTTGAAATACATCAAAGCATTTCAGTTAGCCTGCTGTTCACTAAAAAAGAAGGACATTTATTTCTGTAAGACTAAAACAATCTTCCGGAAGGTTCCAGATTGTACAGCCCACAATCAATGTATGTAAGGTATTCTCCCATGTTGGTTGAGTAAATCCCCAATCAACAAAGCCATTTCTACCTGCATTTTATGAACATTCCATCCTCACAATGGAGACAGATCTCAGGTAACAAACCAACCCTTGATTCATCCAATCGTTAAACAATCTCGGACTTTTAGGTCATTTGTTTGCGTTTATTTGTTAATCAAGCATATGCTTGTTAATTAGCACATCCATTCCTGCCTGTAGGGTTGATAGGTTAAGAACATTCCATTCTCACCATGGAGACATTCCTCAGGTATGTAATCAGCCTCAATACAACCACTGTTAATCAAGCATATGCTTGTTAATTGGCCGGTCCATTTGGCCTGTAGAGCTAAAAGGTTAGGGATGTGTTTGCTTACCTCATGCTGATTAGAACATCTCCGTTGCGGAAGATGAACAGCAGAATGTTCTCCTGGGTGACGTCGTGGAAGTTGGCACTTTTCTCGTTGGCGAAGAACAGATCGGGCTTCCAGAGACATTTGAACATCTTGGGATCGACGGTGAGCGATTCAGACTTGAAGTCGTGCGGGAGTCTGAGTCTGGGGTCGTTCCAACGCTGACGCAGGAAGATGTTGACCCTGTAATCCTGTCACAAACAAAACTGCCAGATTCGTTATCAAGATCCATGGATCTGTGGAAGCTTGATAACGAACCATTCATTAGGAACAGGTGTGCTGGAGCAGGAGGAAATCTTAAAGGATTACCTGCCCCTCAGCTGGAGCTATATTGATGTTCTGAAACAGTGTAATGGTGACATATAATACATAGTATGGGAACATCTGAGGTCAAATGCAAGAGGTCAAATGTTATGGTGAGGTTAAAAGTTGTTTTTGTGGTGTCCTATGTACTATAATAACACACAATCGCCTTTAAACATCAATTCCTCTCAGCCAACCAGCTGGCTTCTTTCCAGACCACGCAGATCCCAGATCAAAGTTTTCATCATGAACGCAGCGAGCTGCTTCTTGAAGTCGTTTCAACATCGAAGCTTCGTCAAAAATCCAATCAAGATGCCATTCCTCAGCTGCGGAGAGCTTCTGTTGTTTGTGTTCCAGCCAATCAACACAGCGACCGTGTGGGAAGGTGCTGGAAGGGCCTACAGGGTCAAAGGTTATCAACACAGGGACAAGTGATCCGGCTAAAAGCTCGTTAGGAGTGTGAGGTGGGCTGTGTTTGGTTCTGCTGGTGAGAGCATGATGTGTTGTGTCTCCACAGGAAGTGGATGTATTTATCAAACTGGGGGAACAGGTGTAGGGAGGGACTGTTAGAGAGAAACTTGAAGATGGATCGCACGTCAAATACTAGATCTACCAAAACACCAGCTGTGTGTGTATGTGCCCATTGTAAAAAATAATAAACTTTCAGTGAAAATAAATGTAACATCATCTCACAGAACATCAATGCTTTGTAAGGAAAACTTATTTCATAAAGTATGAATGTTGCTGGCTTAAACGCTATGTCGACCCTTCCAAAATGTACAACATACTACTTTGTCTTTTATCCCCACGAAAGTAAAGCTATTTGTTTCATCCCATTTCCCCACATTGTTCTACCAAATCCAATTGGGGGCTGTTTGTGGCACGGCCAACCCAGAGAAAATTGAACACATCCACCGAGAGTAATCAAAACCGAAAAAACTCAACTGGAGAAGCAGTATAAATCATGATGGGGTTTATTGCACCCTGCATCATCAAATTAGTCATCCTCTCTGGGCGAATGCACGCATAAAATGGAGAATGGATGTGTTAACTGCAGTCGGCACGCAGCAGCGACAAGCATTTAAGCGAGGTGTAAATGACCAGCGAGTATTTCCTGGGATCAGAAGCCCTGGAGGGTGATGAACAGGGAGATGACCAGCTGTCTCTGTCCATCTACCATCCTAACTCACTCTCTTGTCGCTGAAACACACTCTTCTCTCTCACTCTTCTCTCGCTCACTCTCTCCTCTCTCCCTCTCCTCTCTCTTTCTCTCTCCCCCCTCTCTCTCTCCCTCTCCTCTCTCTCTTTCCCTCCCCCTCTCTCTGTCATCTCTCTCCCTCTCTCTCTTTCTCTCCCCTCCTTTCTCTCTCTCCCTTTCTCTCTCTCCCTCTCCACTCTCTCCCCTCCTCTCTCTCTCCCTTTCTCTCTCTCCCTCTCCACTCTCTCCCCTCCTCTCTCTCTCTCTTTCTCTCTCTCCCTCTCCACTCTCTCCCTCTCCCCTCTCTTTAGTCTCCATATCTGTTCTGCTTACAGCAGACAGGAAGAAGAGGTTTTCTCTGGTTTTGCACTGTCATTCAGTGTGTGACATCTATCATCACTATTGTTCCCGGTGTGAAATTCCTCCCTATCCAGCGTCAAGTGTTCTGGAACTGCAGCCGCAGAGGACTGATCTCTGGCCAAGAGAAACATCTTCATCTGAAAACCACCCGCCTGCCAGAACACGGAATTCAAGGCATCTGTGTAGATGTCACTACCCATAAACATCTGACAGACATAAGAACGGGATATTTCAGATGAATTTTCACTGCCACACCTGCTTAAGGGTACTGAGACAACGACTAATAAATGTAAATATGTCAATTGATATCAAGGCATTTGAATTATACTAACATGCCATCAAACAGGCTTGTCCTTGTGTGCGTCACTGTGGTAAAAAAAGCTGTTTAATTCAGATGAGACAATGTTCATTTGAAAACTAAATCCCCAAATCTTGGAATTCCTAACACAGACCAGACCTTTACCACAACGCTAGTTTCATCCTCAAATAAAAGAAAATGAGAGAGTTTCTTATAGAGCATTTCAACAGCAGTCCTCAGCGTGTCTTAAGTCATCCAGGGTCAAATCAGCACGGCCTTCAGTTTAATCTATTCATTAGCAATGGAAAAACACTTCTAGCAGCAATTAAGCCATCAGATAAATGAGCCATGAAACCTCCAAGTCTTCATCAAAATTCCACCGCTAAAAATGATCTTGTGTATTCTGCAGTAGCTACAATACCGACTCTCATATGTGTCAAATCTGCAGAGAAAATATTGCCTCAGAAGTTACTCAATGATAATGGCTTATCTTAACTAATGTGAATGATATAGCAAGAATGAAGACGGTTGTTAAAGCTCCTTGATGGATGTCTTAGTGTCTTAGTGTGCAAGAAAGATGCATTGCAAGTAAAAAGTGTATTATTATGGATGATGTCATGTGATCATGTCATGTGATCGGGGGTTCCTCACCATGGTGGTTTCCTGGATGGAGCCGAAGCTGTTGATGAAGATGTTGACTTTGTCTTCAACAGGAATGCCTGGAAAAGCAAACAGAAACCCAGATTCAGAAACTGGCATCTGGCACACACAGTACCGCAGATCTTACAGGGTCTATCACACACGTTAGAATGTCTATTCTCAGTCAAACCCTGCACACAGCATATCAAGATCCCCTCATTCACCTTAACGGAGAACCTTTACACATCGTGATCGTCATAAAATACGCCAAAACACACAGGAAGTCTGTATGTCCTGATCGTGCCAGAATAGAAAGTTACTACAGGATCAGTGGTTCTGTTGAAATGCAGCCTCCCATCCCACAAGAGCAGGTTGTGATTTAATAGCCCAGGCGCGCATTTGCAGAACAAACAGCTTCAAATCAAATTTGGGAGATTGCAACTTTTGAAGTTAATGGAAGTCAAGATCTTTCATCTAGCCTCAATATGAAGACCAGATGTGAGTCTGGAGACTGGAGAGAAGCAAGCAGCATTACAGTGCAAAACCCCAGACAGCCGTATCAAGCTTGGTGCCAGCAAATGCAGATGACCCCGCCCCCCCACCCCACCCCCCACACCACCTCCACCACGACTTAACATCATCAGGTCGCCATGGAAACGCTTCCAATGGGAGTGCGGAATGTGCACCTGGCAACAAGGAAGACATTCTCAGAATGTTCCGTGCGTTCTAGGCCACACCCTCGAAAGGTGAAGATTCTGTAGATGCCTGCGACAGTCTGGACGGTAAACGATGCACCCGGGTTCTAAGGGCCGCATGCCATTCAACATGATGGTCTCTTGATCTGAGTTGAAACTGTCATGATCTCATGTTTTGAGATGTGATTTAGAATGTTTGGGGTCAGAACACAAGCCTTGCATTATGGCGGATTCCATGTAAATCACCCAAAGGCAGTGGAAAGCCTTTAATCGAAAAACTTTGAAATGGTTATATATGAACTAGAACTAATTGTCTGAAAACATTTGAGCCTTTCAGGTAACTTACCCAATTGAACAGTGTGTAGAACTCACACACTGAAATAGATAGTGGAGGAAGAAATGATGGAAGGTTGGATTAAATTAGAACAGTAAGTAGAGAGGGAGAGGGAGGAGAGGTGAGGGGAGATGCCGCTCACCTTTGAAGTTGGGCCTGATTCTGGGATCGTAGGTGATCAGTAACCTGTTCAAGATGTTGCTGGTTGAATTTTCCGGAACCCTTGCAAGATCTTCAGCGGACAGCTGTCTGCAGGGGGGGAGGAGAGGAGGAGAGGTGAGAAGAAGGAGAAGGGAGGAGAGGGGAGGAGAGGGGAGGGGAGGGGAGGAGAGGGGAGGAGAAGGGAGGAGAGGGGAGGAGAGAGGAGGGGAGGGGAGGAGAGAGGAGGGGAGGAGAGGGGAGGGGAGGGGAGGAGAGGGGAGGAGAGGGGAGGAGAAGGGAGGAGAGAGGAGGGGAGGGGAGGAGAGAGGAGGGGAGCAGAGGGGAGAGGAGGAGAGGGGAGGTTACACAGCAGCCTGCACCACACAGCAGCAGGTTCCATTTTCACCAGAGATACTGTGCAGACTTCCTTTACCTCCACTTAAACCCTGCATAGTGAATGGATGATTGAATTAGCTTTAGAAGTGGACCACCTTGTCAGGGTTTCACAACCTTTCCGTCAGGGGAATCATTGTTATAGGTTCTGCTAGGTGTTCAACCAAGAAAAAAAACCGGTGTCAGCGCGCTCTGGAGAGTGAGGGCACTCTAAAAACACTCTGGACCGCTCCCCTGTCACAAAGCACAGAGAACACTGATGTTCTGTAACCAGAACCTGAGGAGAGAGATGGTCAGAGAGAGGAGGAAATATACAGAGAAACAAAGAGCATGAAAGACAGAAAGGGATGGTGAGAGAGAAAGAAAGAAAGAAAGAGAAAGAAAGAGAAAGAAAGAGAGAAACAGACAGAGAGCGAGAGAGAGAGAGAGAGAGGGAAAGAGGGAGACAGAGAGAGGGGGAGAAGGAGAGGTGGACCTGGCACAGAGGCCAGGCTCAATGTGGGTGGTATAACTGCTCTGCCAGGGAACTCTAACTCCCAGAGCACTTTACATCTCATTATGTAAACCTGCTCACGCTCAGGGGATGAGTAGAAGGACCTGGCAGGGATTTGGACTGTGTACATTTTGTGGTTCCTCTGATCAAAGTGTGCCACTTACTCCTTCTTCAAAGCCCCACCCAGCTAGCCTTTCTGCAGACAATTTAGACAAGCTGTTCCAAACTGATCCACAATGACATACAGTCAGACACACAGTTTAAATGGTTTATACTGCACCTAAATAACAAGCTTGCCCTCTTTACCAAAACAACGCTATGGTGCCAATAATATATTCCCATTTTTGGTATTAGTGTATTAAGACATCCAACACTGCATGACAAACGAGGCTTTTCATGTTAAATCTGGGCTAGAAATGACAAATCCCTTTTTTCTTCTTCTCAGCTTTGATTCTTTTGGCCAGCTGTCCAGTCCCAGTCTTCACATCTGTCTGGGGTTGGATGACTTTCTCAGAGACGAGGAATTCATATGCAAACCTGCTCTGTCATGTGTCTACACACACATACACACACACACACACAGGCACACACAGGCACACACAGGCCCACACACACACACATACACACACACAGACACACACAGGCACACACACACAAATACACACACACAGGCACACACAGGCACGCACACACACACAGACACACATATACACACACACAGGCACACACAGGCACACACAAACACAGGCACACACAGGCACACACACATACATACACACACACAGACACACACAGGCACACACAGGCACACACAGGCACACACAGGCACACACATACACACACACACAGACACAGGCACACACACACAAATACACACACACACAGGCACACACAGGCACACACACACAGACACACATACACACAGGCACACACACACACCCACAGACACACAGACACACAGACACACATACACACACACACAGGCACACACAGGCACACACACACACGCTGTACTGTGAAGGACCAGACACACTCCTGGATGAGAAGGGGCGGGGCCTCTTCTAGATGAGAAGGGGCGGAGCCTCTCATACTTACGAGGGACAGTAGACCTGCTTCCCTTTCTTCTTCCCTTTCTTTGTTCCTTTCTCCTTGGTGGATCCTCCCTCCAGCCAGACCAGGAGGAGGAGGAGGAAGATGGTCATCTTCGTCTCCTTCATCTTGGGGCTTTTCCTGTCTGTCTGAGAGAAGAGGAGGAGAAGGAATCAAAGCTCGTGGGATCGATCGTGCTCACCTTGGAAACATGCAGCGTGTGTTGCTATTCCACATTCGATAAACAACAATGATCCTTTCCGCAAACAGACAAAGCACTACTTCATATCATCAGCTAAATGTAGTGTCAATAATGAATACCATGTTATTGCAGGCCACATACAGAATACAGCCTGCTCATTCACATTAACAACGACTGTTCCAGTCTTGTATTGCTTTATAAATAAGTGTACAGTAGTCACTGGTTTTAGTTTAGTCTGTAAGTCCATAAGGCTTGAACATCAGCATGCTGCTCTATATCCAGACCTAGTACGTCTCACCAACATGAGGACACGTCATCATCTTCCTGAAGCCTAACAGGACCTGCACACCAAGTGATGAAACAGACCCACTTATAGGTATTTTCAGGATGAAACACCTTTCTATTCCACTATAAACACACTCCCTGCTCCTCCACACACTGTGAGACCAGGGTCGTTCATCACAGGCTTGCTGTGATTCATGGGTGCTGCCACTGACAGCACCCAGCTTTCCTACACTGGGAGGTTGTGTTAGCGTGCTGTAAATGAGCTTGTGTAGCAGCTCAGGCCCTCTAAACTGCTGCCCTTCCTGGAGAAGACACACTCAGCTCTCTGGCTTTCTGCTAATCCCTCTACATCAGCTTCTCTCCTTCACATCGATTAGCGATCTTGTCGACGGGAATCACTCCACACTTCTGCTAGGTTCATGACAGAGCAGAAAACACTGAGCCGACTCGACTCATTTCATTCATTCAGTAACAGAACTCCGCCCTAAATGTTGGGGTTTTCCCGCCATCGTACTACTGCTCTACCGTACACACAGATACACAGCTGAGACCTTGTTCCTGCTAACACACTGACACACACAACACAGACACACTGACACACACACAACACACAAACACACAGAGGCACAGCTCAAGTGGTGCCAGATGTTCTGATGAAGCTCTACCACTTCTTATTTTACCCAGAATTCCCCTGACCTGAGTCAGTGTCACACAGATGGCCAACCTGCTCCTCTCTGCTTTATCATTCCCACCAGTCCTCCTCTCACTGTACTCTCTCCCCCTCTCACTCCCCCCCCCCCCCTCTCCCTCCTCCCCCCCCCCCCCCCGATCCTCTCCATCTGAAGATTGCAGTTTAAGATGATCCTCCTCCTCTCCTCCTCTCTGTGTCCTTCCTTATTACAGTAAATCAAGTGGGCGTGTTGGCATCAGTATAGCGTTTCACTTGTGGTACTGTTGACACGTGATGATTAGACTTCCTGTGGGCGACCCTTGAGGGGAAAACAAGCAGTCTCTCACGCTTGCTCATCAAATTCACAGCGAGCTGCTTCATTCTGTAGGTCCAGTTGGAAGATGTGGGTGTGTTGCTTATCATCACAGTATCACTAACCCAGCATAGGCTAAATCTAAGATTTCATTACATTCAATTAAAAAACCCGGTTGTTATGGTTTGGCAATGGCAATGGTAAACCCAATGAAATGAGTATTACTATACGGTAAACATGGACTTGTTGTGGGTAGATGGAGTATCCAGTCAACAGGAAACTCCGCTGTCATGACAACGTTAACAGATTCAGGTTCTGCTTGATCTGCATTATTAGATTTAGCACCGCAGGAACAAGGTTGTAAACATTCCTGCAGACACATCACACACACACACACACATCACACACACACACACAGGCATCTTTAGGTCTTATCACCCGTGACCAAACACCATAAATACTTTTATGACCAATTCTAGTTACTGGAGAATGAATGGATTTTCCCTGATCGCTGCGCTTTCTCTTTCATTTGCACAAGGTCACCTGCTGAAACGCAGCTGATTTTGTAAAAAAAAACCTCCGATCCAGATTCTAATGTTCCAATTCTAATGCGCTTCAATGAACAACCTGTGGCTGCACGTGCCACCCCATGACCAGCTGAGACCAGGAGAACATCAGAGCAGAAGTCAGCCCCCCCTCCCCAACCCTGGACCATCCCTACCAGAAGATGGAGAGAGCAACACAGCAGCACACCCCACCAGGGCCGGGGGTTAGGGGAGGATGCGGGGGCAGTGATGCCATTGACATGAGAAGCGAAAACAGACGGCGAACGTAGCACCTGCGTCAATCTACTGCACGTGTCGACTCCAAGCCAGTTGCCACGCGCTTCTGATGTGTTATAATACATGAATTAAACTTACCAGTTATTTTTATGATATTTTTCCAAACGCTGACTCTGCAAGTGGTCTTCAGCGAGCCTTCATGACCTGTCCTGGTCCTTGTTTTTCATTGTCTTCTCTTCTTCCGGTCATGCATGAATGAAAATTACTTTTCAATTCAATACCTACATTTAGGCAAACTGCCAATGTTGTCGTTTTTTGTTTTCCTACTGTTTTGTTTTGTTGTTTTGTTTTTTTGATTTAGTGTGTGTATCGCTGCTGTGGTTAGTCTGAGCGGGGAAGCCAAGATGGAGGCTCGCGTGCACCTGTCATGACACATGCGCAGTAGCAGGCTGTTTCCATGGTGACCAGCTGGAGCTCAGCATCAGCACCATGGACGGCTTGTCCATCCTCCAGACACTACAACCATTACATAAGCATTCTGTAAGTGCTAGCTTGTACGATCTCCATGCGATTTATGACTGTGCGAATACAAAACATCTAGCAGCCCTTTATCTGTAAAATATTGAGCGTCACTTGAATGTAAGCAGTTAAATCCCTATAATACTTTCTCTCCTCTTGATAAATGGACCTTGAAGTGAGATGTTCACTCACAAGCACGCTCACTGTAATAAAACTGAGTTGTGTGGTAACAATGAGTGTGATTCCTTACTGTCGTATTGACGTGAATGCAAATTCATGTTATGTTGGTCTGTTGTCGTGTACGGTCGACTGATGAAATGAAACTTGCATTTATGCTGGAAGGTTTTAATCAAGATGTAAACAATAAAAGTAGATCAGAAGGTTAAGTGGCAGACTAATAATGGACATGGGCTGATTGGAAGAGTGAGAGCGAGAGAGATGGAGAGAGAGAAACAGAGAGAGAGACAGAGAGAGGGGGGGAGACAGGGAGAGAGAGAGATGGAGAGAGAGAGATGGAGAGAGAGAGAGAGAGACAGAGAGAGGGGGAGACAGGGAGAGAGAGAGATGGAGAAAAATGGAGAGAGAGAGAGAGAGAGAGAGGGGAGACAGGGAGAGAGAGAGATGGAGAGAGAGAGATGGAGAGAGAGAGGGGGACAGGGAGAGATGTGGAGATATCCTTGATTAACGCCACACCGTACTGTGGCCTAGGCAGAATCAAAGCTGCCTTCCAACATTTCCAGCCATCGACTCGCTGGTAGTGTCAGGTCAGATATCACAAACACGCTGGCTGTTTTCTGTTTGGCACAGGCTGCTGTCTGTCTAACCCAAGAAGAACGGCTTGAGAAATGTTTGTCTCACTGCTGCCAGAAAACAGACGATCCAATAATTGCTTTTTGTCCCTCCAGGTCTTCAAACCCAACACAGCTTCACTGTGGTATTTCACAGCGTTTTAGTCCAATCAGCACTTATTTCCACACACATATACGTTATTAGAAATTGAAATACAAATGTGTAAATAATATGTTTAGGCCAACCATACATATTTGATCATGATGATCGAAAAATCATCTGCACCAGATAAATAATGATGAATAGATTTTGCAGTTATAATCAAGGCTAAGCTCCATTGGACAGGCAGCTTTTGGCTTTCCCAGACAATGTCCAACATCTGGCGATACGCTTCTTCACTGATGGACAGCCAGACGCCAGGCCCAAGACCCTGTCAGGATGTCTGAACCAAACTGGTGTAGTATTATTTCTGGCATGTGGGGCTTAGTCTGCTATAAGTAATATAAGGACTTTGTGTTGACAGATCCCATGTTTCTGAAGACCTTGAGCTCCTTTGACCAGGGTTGTATGGCTTTGTTGTTGTGAATTTGATCTTGTCAAGTGATTTGGATACTACATACAGAACAAGAAATATATACCGTGCTATTAAAGTTGAGGACGTTATGTTACCTCACAGAAAGGGAGGATAATTTGTCTTAAACGTCTTTATGGCGATGTCCATTTTAACGATGCTGAAGGAAAAGTGTGTTCCTGGACGCTGAGCTATACTTTACGCTTCGGTCTCTCACTTTGGTCTCTTCTCTCAAATTTCTTTTCCTCCTCATCCTCTCCAACATTTTATTCCAGAACATATCATACGAGACACACTTTATGAATATGAATACAGGCATTCATGCACACCCTGAACCCACACACACACACATATACACACACACACAGCACAAGATCATATTGATTGGGTTTGGAATAGTAATAGCTTTGGGGAATGGCTCCTGGAATGAGATCTCTGTCCCTTGGGGCCCCTATCTTCCCAGTCGTGAACACAAGGTTGGGGAAATAGGAAACCAGGAGACCTCCCACCGGGGGGGGGGGACCCATGCTAAAATAACCCAGCAGCCCAACGCATCTGCCCCCTTCACATCAAGACTGGGGTAACCCAAGAACACCTCATCTCATAGCCTCGGTAGGTATCTCCAGTATCGTATCACTTAGTGTTACACATGCAGTGTTCCTCTTGGACTTCAGTCACCCCCATGCTTATGGGTCCCCATTTTGGTGTCCCCCCAAATCCAAGTTGACTGCTTGGCTGCAGTGTCATGGGGCACCAGTAGGGGTCTCCAGACTCTAAGCAAAACGCCCTTATAAAAACCCCCATTGGGGTCGAAGTTTGTTACTTTCAGATCAGATTTAAGGATGTGAATGAAAATTTATAAAACATTACTTACATCTAAAGATGTGGCATTATTGTCATCTACAGTCTATGTAGAATGAAACACAAAAACGTGTGTAAAACACTTCAAATGTTTGTTTTCTTTAACAACACATTTAATAAATACAACAGTTCAATAGAAGGCTCTTCAATAGGCTTGAGACTGAAAGAAACACACACACACACACACACAAACTAAACCAAACACAATAACCCTCTATAGAAGGTGCAACTAAGGTTCTGCACAATATCCACACTGTTTATGTCTATACTTCTGCTTGGCTTAAGTACTGTCTGGCATTGACTGAGAGGGATGCATAAAGACAGGATTTCACTGGCGATGGGACATTTGTTTGTTTCAAGTCTAAGAGGTTATTTAGAACAACATTGGAACGTAGCCATGAGTGGGCAGCTTTGACTTCCCAAAGGTTTACATTTACATCTCATCCAGTTTAGTGTAAACTTTCAGAGTTCCAACCCTGCTTACAGTGACCCTGAGGTCAGACTTCAGTTTATTCCTGTTTTTTTTATTATGATTTATTTTTTATGAAATTCTCTGTGTTTCACAAGACCACCATGGATGCAGCAATCAAATGTGCTTAGGTAGACAAAATACCAAGCTTTCACAGACACAACCTCCTTGGGTGAGGAGTGTGTGTGTGTGAAAGAATGAGAGAAAAAGAGAGAGAAAGAGAGGGGAGAGGGTGAAGAGAGAGAGAGGAAAGAGAGATAAAGAGAAAGGAGAGAGTGAAGAGAGAGAGAGGAAAGAGAGGAGAGAGGAGAGAAAGAGGACAGAATGGAAAAGAGAAGGTTCAGAGAGAGAGAGAGAGAGAGAGACAGAGAGAGAGAGGAGAGAGAGAGAGAGAGAGAGAGAGAGAGAGGAGAGAGACAGAGAGAGAGAGAGGAGAGAGAGAGAGAGAGACAGAGAGAGAGAGAGACAGAGAGAGAGAGAGAGAGAGAGACAGAGAGAGAGAGGAGAGAGAGAGAGAGAGAGGAGAGAGACAGAGAGAGAGAGAGAGAGAGAGAGAGAGAGAGGAGAGAGAGAGAGACAGAGAGAGAGACAGAGAGAGAGACAGAGAGAGAGAGAGAGAGAGAGAGAGAGAGAGAGAGAAGGTTCAGAGAGAGAGAGAGAGAGATTTTCCAGTGTGGAGTGCTGACATCTGCTCCGGGGTTTTGCTGGGTTGGAATGTGATACCCTCCTTTACACAAAGGGACAGAGCCCTTGTAACAGGCACAAGAGAACCTCTGTGTACCAGTCTCCATGGGGGCAACACACACCCAACAAGAGTGTGTGAGAGCCGTACAATCTCATCTCAGCCATCAACTTTGATTTAAAACATTAAACCATCATCCATAACCCTTCCTCTCTCCAGGGTTGTCATTTTGTTCAAGGGGAGCAGATTTCTCCTCCATTGCATCATCATGTGTCTTTGTTGAATGAGTTCAGTGTGTCTGGAACTTTTCCTTTGATTGTTTTGTCTGCTTGGTACGATAGACTTACAGTACGGGACAGTGTGTGTGTGTGTGTGTGTGTGGTGTGTGTGTGGTGTGTGTGTGGTGTGTGTGTGGTGGGAGGGGGAACACTTGTGGAGTCCTCCAACAATAAGATGAGAGTAACCACATTAATCACACTTGCTGAGGCACAGCATTGTGCTCAAGAGAGCTGAAATTGATAACAGAAGGCATAACAGCAATTGAAGTGTCGACCGCTTTGATATGACAAATTGAGAAGTTCTTAAACATTTCCCCCTACAGATGGTGTTGCTTCAGGCAAGGATGGGGAAGATTAAGGACTGAGTCTTGACACACTGATACTGTCCAATATTTACACTGCTGGAAGTGGCACCTTTCCGCAGGTTTCATCCACATGATGTGGATTCTTTGTAGGACATTCATGCTTCATTTTCACACCTGATCTGCTTTGCTGTGTTCAATCAAATGCTCCAGTGACAGCATTACAGTATTACTGTATGGTACAAAAGTGTGCAAACAATCCACCTGTCTTGCAAGCAAGTTCACTAGTTCAGAAACTCACAAGGATCTCTACACAGTAAGTTTGACCTGATCTGGAGATATTTGTGTTGAAAATACACACAGCAAGTTGAAACCTACCCTGTGGGAGACAGGAGTTACTGAATAGTTCACATCAGGGGGAGTTTCCTATGCTGGGAGAAGTGACTTTATGTCCAGCACCTGTTATGTCGTCAGTCTGGGTTCTCCAGTCTCTGCTTCTTCAGAGCTGAGCTCAGTCTCCTCCTATGAGCCAAGACTCAGACAAGACCAGCTTCAACTGAGATATGTTATCCAATGTAGCCTTAAGACTGGATCGAATTGAGCTGCACTTCATATATGTGCTTATTGAGCCTTGTGGAAATGCATTCAGGTCATTTGACTGGAGCTCCTTTGGAATAGTTTAGTTTCGCTACTTGGAAACCGTGAAACGTATCCAGCAAACTAATCCTCCTTGGTGAACTACATGATGTGTGCCTGTTGCATGCAATGAATACTGATTGTTACTGAAGGCTGAGTTTGCAATCTCACCGGAGCTGGTGATTAAAAAACAAACAAACAAACAAAAAACCTTTCTCCAACTTTCTCCAAACCCAACAGGTGCTCAGAAAGAAGCCGCCCAACAAACTGCGTTTTCACTGGATTTTATTTTATTTTTAAATTTTTCAGCGGACTTATTAGTATTTGAATGAGATTATGTGGATTTTACTCCTAATGTGTCCTAATAAGACTTGGTGTCCTCCACACTACAGTGCTCTGTAATCGCAGTTCAACATTAATCCAAATGATCCATTTATTCTTCATCCTACTTGCATCGCTTCTTCATCATCATGGCACAGAGGCTGAATCAAGTCACATCAGCAAACTTCAACATCCAAGTTTAAAAGAGCAAAACGGTAAGTTATGTTTCACACAACTTGATTTTTTCTTTCCATGGCCTTGTAAATATGATGCTTATTTAAGCAGCCTATATTTTTTACTATTCACCCATTGCGTGCGTTCATGATTTAAACCTTCTCGTTTCTTTTCTTTTTTAATACCAAGCACATCTTGCTTACATTTAAACTGCAATGAATGAGGCCGCTTATTCGGTTTAAACAGCATTATCCAGGAAAGGAAGTGGAAATTACCTTTACCTTTCAAGTGTACCAGTGTGTGTTTAAGGGGGAAAGCCCTCTAAAATGTCGTGTCCCCCGGGAAAGGTTTTCTCTAAGATCATAAAAGGCTCCATTCATGCAGTGCTAGTTGCCCCAGGCAGTGTAATTTGCTTAGCCTCTGAACTTTACTGATTTGCCCTGTCGAAAAATCAGTTTTGTCAATGATTTGAGTCACATCCATTTAAGCCGCATGCCAATGCGGTGCCATAAACCTAAATGTACAAAGAGTCAATCAATTATTTGCAAATAATTTCCTTCCAGCCGGGACAAATTGGCAGATCAGTCTGTGTGTTGTTGTAAGGTGTGTGGGCGAGAGTATGTAAGGGGGAGATGGGGAGGGGGGAGAGGGGGGAAAGGAGAGAGAGGGTTGGTGAGAGGGGAAGAGATGGCGCTTGTGTGTCCATCAAATATCCAGTCTGGATAGGACAGTAAGAGGCTGTATAATGTGTCCGTAATCCTAGTGTTTGTACCATTGTTTGCTTAAAGTGTGTCTGCAACCACAGGAAACATTATCCAAAAGCAACAACATGCATCCCTCCATAGGCGCCTGTGGCTCATTCTAACACTACACATGATTCTACATGGCTCTCTAAATATCCCCACAGTCACAGTATCATAACAGAACTTTAAATGTCCCTTTCTCCTCAAACCAACCTGAGATGACACTCTTTTACTTCCTGCTCATCTCATTTCTACACTCCTCATTAGCGCTCCTGTCGACAAATAAAACCTATTTTTACATACGAGAGGTCAAAGGGCAGGTCAGCAGTTGTCCTCTCACCCTCCTGTGAATCTACAAGAGGCTTGTTTAAGATCTGTGTTTCCTACTACTGGATCAGGCGCTGACCGCAATGTTTAAGGAATGTTGAGACATTGACACAGGACACAAGTGCTTGTGTGACTGGCTTAGTACCTAAAACTTGGAGAAAAAAGAATTGTTGAAAGGTTTACCACCATTGTCAGTTTAGGCTGTAGTGCACTGACCATATCGGTTATTGTGTGTTTCACATCGAACAGTTACCATGTGACTTAGGGTGACCTACCCTAAACGGCTTGTGATTGGCTGAGTGAGTTTGATGAAGAGTGTTGCTGGTTCTGTAGGACCCAGGTGATCGAAGCCCCGCCCCCCAGTCATGATGGAGGTAGAGACACTGGGACTGAGAACCGTGACCCCCCTCCCCCTCCCCCCCCACTCCCCCCCTCCCCAAACCCTCCCCAACATGTGAGTGAGAAGCATCAGAGCAGAGCTAATGGAGATCTGGAATGGAAGCATGTGATGGCTGAACAGGTTGACTACAAATGCCCCCAGATTATTTAATGAATCTGTCTGGAGGAGGGTGAGGTCTGTCTGGAGGAGGGTGAGGTCTGTCTGGAGGAGGGTGAGGTCTGTCTGGAGGAGGGTGAGGTCTGTCTGGAGGAGGGTGAGGTCTGTGTGGAGGAGGGTGAGGTCTGTCTGGAGGAGGGTGAGGTCTGTCTGGAGGAGGGTGAGGTCTGTCTGGAGGAGGGTGAGGTCTGTCTGGAGGAGGGTGAGGTCTGTCTGGAGGAGGGTGAGGTCTGTCTGGAGGGAGGGTGAGGTCTGTCTGGAGGAGGGTGAGGTCTGTCTGGAGGAGGGTGAGGTCTGTCTGGAGGAGGGTGAGGTCTGTCTGGAGGAGGGTGAGGTCTGTCTGGAGGAGGGTGAGGTCTGTCTGGAGGAGGGTGAGGTCTGTCTGGAGGAGGGTGAGGTCTGTCTGGCATGGTTAGTGGCTGTTGCCTGGGGGAGTGATAGTCTCTGGTCTTATTAGGACGTGGCTGAGGATGACTGGGGTGGGTACCTTCCTCCTCTGCAGAAGATACTGGCTGTCTCAGTCTTCTTTGATGTTATCTGGAGGTGGGAAACCACCCAGTGAGATACGGTTGCTTCAGCGAGACTCCGGTCAGACATTGTATAACAGTGTGTGTCAAACTGGTGCCATCGAGGGCCAAGAGGGGTTAACCAAACACTACATCAGACCATTTCACTAACGAGTTTCTCTACTTGGTGTAATCAGCTGGTGTAGTTGCTTGGTTTGGACACACACGAAAAAACCTGCACCCTCTTGGCCCTCGATGGCACCAGTTTGACACCACTGCTTTATAACATGGAGAAACAAGACAGACTTCAGAGAAAGAAGTCTTTTATTTTCAGGTCATGCTCTTAAAGGGTAACACCTGTCCTTCACTGCTGCATGTTACCTTGAGCATTAAATGAGATGAGTGAACAGCTAACATCCTCCAGAACACACACACCTCGTGCCCACTGCACCTCTGAAATCCATTCATCTAAACAAAGAGTCCAGCCTGGCTGCTTAACCATAGATGGTGATCAATTTACAGCCAGCTAGCTAGCCCACCCAATAGGAGGGACCAAGGGCCAACATGTTAAAGAACACAGCTGCAGATATTTACGTGAGACACAGATTACCCAGGGGATAATCTCATGTAGCCTCTTTCAGCACTACTGGAGGAAACCTGGGATAACGTGTGTGAGAGTTTGCCAATGATCACAGAGGCTGCCTTTCTGGAATGAAAAGTGAGATTAGGGGATTACAGGGGGGAGAAAGGAGCTTAATGTGGTTGCAGGCTGATAGTGAAAGGTGCAGCTCTCAACACACATTTATGTGGATATTTTTGGGGTAAAATAAGCGCTGGTTGTTCATTCAGCGGGTCATCATGCAGTCGGGGAAACAGGATATGCAAGTGACGCAAGTCCGTCTGCACGTGTTTGGAAAAGGAGGTTGTTGTTCTAAATGTAAATATTTTTTTCTTTCTCAAATAATGTTTTACAGTAATGCAGTAATGTGGATACATTATGCATTTAAGTATTACTGTACACTTTGTGCAAGACTGTCTTTCAATGTGTCTCAACGACTGTCTTTCAATGTGTCTATTTTTTGCTCTGTTTAGGAAAGTCAGACCTCAACAGAACCCATCAAGTAATGATTACCTAACAACTTCTGGCTGGACTCAGCCTAGCAGGGATATATGGCCACCCCGTCTCTGCTGCTGGCAACTACCAGCTTGGCAGCTGTCTTTCCCATTACCACCGCTGTTGTGTCAAGTGGTTTCCATAGTAGTTACCTTTTATTTCTTAATTCAAATTACGGTTACAGCTGTAAAACTGCTGAAACAAAACCGAGAAAGCTCGGACCATAAAATGAAAACTTTATACCATTCTGATGTGTCCTGAACATGTTCCCTTGGGAAATGTTGTTTTGAGTTAGAAGTTTTGTACTTTGATACACGTTGGAGAGTGAATACGGCAACTCGCAGTTAATCAATGTAGTCACCGTGCAGTGGTGACCAGTGCTTACTGGACAGAAACGAAGGCCTTTCAAAGACTGTGAGAAACTTTAGACCTGTTCTGAAAGAAGTAACTGGAAATTGGAGTCCTGCAACTTTTCCTGAACATACAGTACCTATACCCTCAACCCTAAACACAGCCCACCTTGTCTGTGTTCCTGCAGTAGGTGCCCTCCGCCCTCTCTCCTTCCCAGTCTCTGGTGGGGGGACGACTGGTTGAACAGCATCTACGCTTCCCCCTGTCAGCACAGTGTCAACGTGGATCTGCTGTGTTTGGCAAGTCGGCGTGCCACTGCCTGCACTCTGTTTTGTCATTTGGGCAGCGAATGTACATTCTCTCCCCCGGAGTAGACGAAGGGGAGTTTCTCAAGAGAACTGGGTCACAGGTTAAGCTGCGCTGGAGGACAAGAGAGCCCCAGCCATCGGCTCACTAACCTGCCCTCCGGCCTTATCGACACACATCCCCGCTCTGATTGAAGGCTTTTAGCTGTCATTCTGGAGCCCTTCTTCCCCAAGGTTCACGCAGCTAGGCTGGAGACACTCGGGTATTTTCCTCCGCTCTGGAACTCAGAGCCACGCTGACATAACAGCGGCTTTTGAAACTTCACAGACCAAATATTACAATTCTGTCTGTCTGACTGCAGGTTGATGAGCGCACATTGCAACATCGATTTGTTCATATTCTTTTCCTTATCAGCTACAGTATAAATGAACTCAGTTGAGACTGTAAACCCAGGAGGAACACCTGAATGAGCATGAAACAGGACTGTCTTTGAGAAACAAATGACCTTGGAGCAGCATTAAAAGTGACTCAGCCACTTCTGAGAAGTAGGTCTGGCTTTTTAGAAGTCTGGCCCAATCCCGTGCCAAGTTTATGCCACACTCTCTCTGCTTCCCAGAGGAGACGAAAATATAAGCGTGCATAAATTGAGTCTGATAAACAAGGTGCTGCAGTAGGTCCCAGTGCTAACATTGACATTGACTGAGAGGAGGAGAGTGTCTGCCTGACATTGTCTAGACACGGAGGGTGGAGTTCGTCTGCCCCTGGTCAGGATTACCTGTCAGCACAAATGCACCTGTCATTCATCACAAGGCATTTCCTCATAAAGGCATTTCATAGACGTGTCTCAAAGCCTCCATGCAAGCTGTGGTCAAACTATCCTTGCAGATGCTAGACTGTGTGATTCACTGACCTGATTCACTGGAGTGAGACTGAAGTTTTCTCAGAAAGTGAAAGATGGTTATATGGTACTGCTGTCCAGTGCAGAAGGAGTTACTCTTCTTCAGTAACAGGAACCATCAACAGGAAAAAACTGCTGCTTACTTTCTGATCTAGTCATACTTAAGTTGTACTGTTACCTTCAGAAAGAGTCAAGACTAAAAGTATGTGAAAGTTCTAGGGGGAATTTGGCATATGTGAAATGTACATTATCACTCCTGCATTGGTTATCCTTGGGTCTACTGATATCAGTCGACCCTTTCACGAATACGTATTGGATTACCCGTGTTTGATGTTTTAGTGAGGTTGGCAGGTCTGCGTCCTGCCTGCAAACACTAAAGCCTCCTGAATAATGCCTTTTTTTGGAAGCTGACCGAATTCCATTGGACTTAGAATTTTGGCATTGTGTGCATGTGATGAGTTGACCTGAGTTACCGTCTCTGGAGGGCATGTCTGCATAGTTTGGCAGATGTCAGCACCCACTGCCAGATAACTATTTCAGAGTGTCCTGTTCTCTCTCTCTCTCTCTCTCTCTCTCACTCTCTCTCTCTCTTCTCTCTCTCTCTCTCTCTCTCTTCCTCTCTCTCTCTCTCTCTCTCTCTCCCTCTCTCTCTCTCTCTCTCTCTCTCTCTCTCTCTCCCTCTCTCTCTCTCTCTCTCTCTCTATCTCTCTCTCTCTCTCTCTCTCCCTCTCTCTCTCTCTCTCTCTCTCAAGTTCTCAAGGTGTGGGCGTTGCCTTGCAGTTGATTGACAAGAAGCGTGACCCCCAACAAGGCCCTCAGAAGCAGCAGTGCAGGTGTGGCTTCTGGGGAGGAGAACAAGCTTTTAAAGGGGGACTTACCTCCAACACACAAACTCTGTGCAAGAGAGAGAGGGGGGGGGGGGGGGGCAAGTGAGCATTTTACAGGCTTCACTCCAATATTTAGCGCCAACAGGCCTCATTCTGAGCACAGGCTTGTTGTTGGCATTGGCCTGCATGGCAGAAGAGAGATGAAAGACACTCAGTAAAAGGAAGTGAGCTGCAGGCAGAGGGCAGAGGCAACAACCCAGGTGTTGCAATCACATGTTCCCTGGTTCCTCCAGGCCGGTTCCCCAGGTGCCCTGTGGGTAGAACCAAAGAACAAAGGCCTGTTTCAGCAAAGAACGTCTAGTGAGGGCGTCTTGACAGACCCGATTAGATTGCTTGGATTTAGTTTGAAATCGCTGAGATTGATGTGTGGTATAGTGCTGGTGTGTCTTAGAGATTACTATATCTGACCGATCCTCTGTGTTGTTAAGCTTGTTCTTGGGGAAAGGAGTTAAACATAGGACTGCAGTTTGAAAAAAAAAACGAAACAAAAGGAACTTTTATTGGAAACTTTTTATAGGCTTTTATTTGAAGAAGGGAGCATTGATCAATCAGGAGCACTTTAGCACCAGTGTGTTTTAATAGCTCTGGCATCAGATCTGATGTGCTGACTCAAACAGCCTCAACTGTACTGAACCCTTCATGCGCTGTGAGTCGCATCCAGTTTCTCTCGTTCAGCGCACACTACAACTCAGACACGTCCACAGAAGTCTTCCTAATGTGACATCGGATCCCAGTGAGAAAAAAAGAACCCAGAGTCCATTAACTTGAGATGAGACATTTTTTTTTTCCTTTGGAAAAATAAAAAATGCACCTGTCTCAGTAATTACTGCTTCAGTGATTCAGTTAGCTGTCCCCGAATAGCAGGGTCATGCAGATTTTCACATGCTGGGGGGGGGGGGGTTATATACGATGGTATGCCACTGGCCCAAGACGGCTGTAACCCAATCACACGCCAATTTGGAGAATGCTTGGCTTTCCCTAAAGCACAAATAGGGTTCCTGAACTCTCTCCCCCCCCGCCCCCCCCCCCCCCCCCCCCCCCCCACTGGACATTAAGCACCCACACCAGTCTAGGCCCCATAGGGAGGGGATCTATTACCAGGACCGAGATGGAATGAAAATACACATTAGCTGTGAGCTGGCATCTCAGCCTCTAATGATCCCAGCCACAGCTTTAAGGAGGGAGATCGGCGTGCCTGGAATCACACCGTGGGAGCTGCTCAGCGGTTAGAGCATTTGATTTTACGACTGACAGGTTTATAGGTTCGAATCTGCCACTTCCTACCCCACTCTAAATGAATGCAACACTTACAATTTGACACGTCTCATGTCTATGAGGGTTTAGGTTGGTTGAGGCGCAGTTCTATGGGCACATGTGAAGCCTCTTTTAGACGTAAACAAGTAACACACATAACTGAACACCTGTCCTTTGACAAACCAGGACAGTTAGAAACATGATAACCTGTGCAGTCAGTAAGTGGACCCCCCTAAATGCAGAGAGCTCAATGGTTTTCTACCTCAGCCATTCAGCTCCACCTCTCCTCACAGTAAGTTATGATGTTGTCTGTGTGAAAGCCATTGAACCGCTTCGCCAGCCGTGTTCTGTGGCGTGATTGAAGATCGACCGTGCGCTCAAACTGGAAACCAAACCGACCGTAGTCATGTGTACATGAACGGTACGTAGATACCAGTCAGATTAGCTGCAGGATGGATGGATGGATGATGAAGCAGGGTTAAAAGAGCACATTTATTTTCGACTCCCTTGTCAGTTTACTTTACAGTTCTTCAGCTGTTAGTAAGTGGAAACTTGCGTAGGTAGATGGATCGTCTGTGCATCGATTAATAAAAATAACCTCAAATATAAAGCCAACATGGACATTATTAAGATATCTAAATGTTCAGTATCTCTCAAGTCGACCTGAGTACAGAACAGCTGTGTTTTACCTTCCTAGACTGCCCATCCAGTTCACCTCCAGCTGTTCCATCGTGTCCCACTCCTCCCCTGAGAGAATCCTTAACATCCCATCCTCCAATCCCCCAACGGGAACATGTACACCAGCAGCAGCAGGACCAGGTGCTAAACAAGCTGCTAAGTGAAACCACACCATGCAGCAGGGATGTGGCTCCTGGGTTTGGCAGAGTTGGGTTAATGACCTGTGGGTTCCTCTGTGACCCCTTAACCCCTCTGCTGCTCATCTGTTCCCGTGGCAACTGGACCTGCCAAGTTATGAGAACACAGCGGGGGGGGGGGGGGGGGGGGGGGGGGGGGGGGGGGGGCTGGTAATCACCAGGGTTAAAACTCATAACTGTTTTTTTGAAGATAAAATCTGAGTCATAACAAACTCTTTGGTTTCCATGGTAATTGTCTGGATTGAAATGTTCCTCTATGTAAGTCGCCCTACTGCCTTTGCTTGGATTTAATCATTCAATTGACTGCAGCTGAAAATCACATCAGACCCTTGACAGCCTTGCCCCCCAAATCTGCTCACACTGCTCCCAGCCCATTAAAGGGGCTCCGCTCAAAAGCCCAGTGTTTTGAAAGTCCCAGCAGATAAGGGAAATGAACAGCCTCCACTATGAAGTGGCTGTGATGTAGGTGTGTTGTGCTTAATAGATGTAACACTATATCTATGACGTGCACCAGTAAAAACAAGTGTGGTGTTTTGGTGAGAAAGTTGACGATGTAATCTTTTCTTTCAAGCAGTAAGATTAGGGTAAAGGCCCATGGGAGTTCAAGTGTGTTAGTGTCTGGCTGTTTTGAGGTGTGAATGTGGGCATTTTTACATCTGGAGATACAGCACAGGGGGAGTTTCCTGTACGGAAGATCAAGCTAACTCAGTTAAAACAACTCATTCTTTCAAGTTTCCCTCAGGTGTTCTTGCAAAATCTTGCTTTAAAAAACCTCATTAGAACTCTAAAGAGGACTGTGATCCTCCCATTAATCTTCAGTTTAGCATCCTAACCCCCCCCCCCCCCCCCCCCCCCCCCACCACCACCCCCCCACCCCCTTTTAAACCTGGATGTCTAATCAGCTGTAATGGCAGAATCTGAATCTGGATAGAAGCAAGCTGTCTTCCAATCTGGACGGCCGGGATCAAACTGTAATCCAGCCCAAACATCCAGCTGCACGGCCCCCAGATGTGGCTGATGAGAGGCTGGGAGCGTGGTCCTCCAGAACACATCACAGCTGCCAGGGAGAGATGGGATCCGTCTGTCTGTGGCCGGTGCTGGGCGGAGGGGGAGCCTCATCCACCAGTGTTGGAGGAAATGTGTCTTGATAGCCTTTTGTTCTTTTAGTTAACCGCAATATCCCAACGCATCGTGGATCAGCGTTGATGTAAACGTTCTTCTTTTGACAGTGGGTATTTCAATTCAAAAGGTGATTAGGTCACCGACTAACTATACTGAGTATTTCAGTATTTCTTTTTTAACCGCTTCAGTGTCCATAGTAGATTCATTTTGATGGTTTTCATTTTCACAAGTTAACCCTCAACTCTGATTATATGGTTTGATTTAGTGGCAAAGGTCAATTTAACGATTGGAGTCATCCAATGAACAGTTCTGCACGGTACACAGCAGCATCCAAACAGGTGATACCTGAGGTCAAAGGTTATTCTCCAAAGAGGTCAAATCTGCGTCTGCAACGCAAATAGACGTCTGCAGCGAAAGTATAAGTAAGCAGGAGTGACATTCGATCTTGTTTTTGACGACGCAGGGCGCTGGTGTCGGCACTATTTAGAGGCGGTTCAGAACCGTTGAGGGACTGAGAATCATTTGTAACCTGAGGAGAACCCTGCTGAGGAGCAGAGACGTCGTCACGGGAACAGGCTGGCCCGAGGTGTCGAAAGACTTCAATCTAGCTTTGGTGTGTGTCATTTATTAAACAACCAGTTTGTGTGTTTGCGTTGTCGTTCTCAATCATTCTCACACTAGCCCTTACGTACAGGGTGTGCCTCGAAAATGTTTCATTACCTCAGGAAACGATTAGCGAGTAACCATTTTTATTCCGTTTGTTTTGCTTTCGGTTCCAGAGAGAGCCTTTAGGAAACTGTTATCAGTAGGATGGTTATCGTGTCAATTAGCGTGTCAAACCTGCAGGTTAAAAAACACACGTTACACACTTCTGTTCTGTGCACAAGCGATTTACTTTAATCATAACTGTCCTAGTATTCTAACTCTACCTACTAAAGAGTACTTTAAATTAAAGGTTTCTTTAGCTTTCTTTTTGCTACTTAACAGTTTAAAAGACACTTTGTAATGTGCTGTAAAAGGTTCAAGGCAACAGTTGGACAGAGGTTATATATAGAAACACAACAGTGGGCAGTCCTACTCTAGCTAGCCAGCATTTCCAACAGCTTATCTGTAGAGCTGCTCCTGGAATGCAGTGGAGAAAGACAGAGAGACAGAGACAGAAAGACAGAGAGTGAAAGAGAGACAGAAGGAGAGAGAGAGAGACAGAGAGAGAGAGACAGACAGAGAGAGAGACAGACAGAGAGAGGAGAGAGAGAGACAGAGAGAGAGACAGAGAGAGAGAGACAGACAGAGAGAGAGACAGACAGAGAGAGAGAGAGACAGAGAGAGAGAGACAGAGAGAGAGAGACAGAGAGAGACAGACAGACAGAGAGAGAGACAGACAGAGAGAGAGAGAGAGAGAGACAAGCCTTCAGAACAGATACAGTTCTGAGCCGTTTGAAGAGTTATAAAGTGTCTCAAGAACTCAGAGAGACTCAGACTAGTAAAACTCAGTGGCCATATTTCCTCCTCCAGAGCTGACCCCTACACACACACACACACACACACACACACACACACACACACACACACACACACACACTCCCTTACTCAGGTTGTATGGTGTCAGGTTTGGGCAATGCGATATGGTCCGCGGAAGTTTTGCCGCTACATCCGGATGTGTTAGCAGACGAGTCCTACAGGGACCCTGTTGTGTCTGGCAGAAGCCTGGGGGATGAGGAGGAGGTGCTGGGGGAGGTGCTGGGGGAGGTGGGGGGGGGTGCTGGGGGGAGGTGCTGGGGGGAGATGCAGGGGGGGGAGGTGCTGGGGGAGGTGGGGGGGAGGTGCAGGGGGGGAGGTGCTGGGGGAGGTGCTGGGGGGAGGTGCTGGGGGAGGTGGGGGGGAGGTGCTGGGGGAGGTGGGGGGGAGGTGCAGGGGGGGAGGTGCTGGGGGGAGGTGCTGGGGGGAGGTGCTGGGGGAGGTGGGGGGGAGGTGCAGGGGGGGAGGTGCTGGGGGGAGGTGCTGGGGGGAGGTGCAGGGGGGGAGGTGCTGGGGGGAGGTGCTGGGGGGGAGGTGCAGGGGGGGAGGTGCTGGGGGGAGGTGCTGGGGGGAGGTGCTGGGGGGGAGGTGCAGGGGGGGAGGTGCTGGGGGGAGGTGCTGGGGGAGGTGGGGGGGGTGCTGGGGGGAGGTGCAGGGGGGGAGGTGCTGGGGGGAGGTGCTGGGGGGGAGGTGCAGGGGGGGAGGTGCTGGGGGGAGGTGCTGGGGGGAGGTGCTGGGGGGGAGGTGCAGGGGGGGAGGTGCAGGGGGGGAGGTGCTGGGGGGAGGTGCAGGGGGGGAGGTGCTGGGGGAGGTGCTGGGGGGGAGGTGCAGGGGGGGAGGTGCTGGGGGGAGGTGCTGGGGGGAGGTGGGGGGGAGGTGCAGGGGGGGAGGTGCTGGGGGGAGGTGCAGGGGGGGAGGTGCTGGGGGGAGGTGCTGGGGGGGAGGTGCAGGGGGGGAGGTGCTGGGGGGAGGTGCTGGGGGGGAGGTGCAGGGGGGGAGGTGCTGGGGGGAGGTGCTGGGGGGAGGTGCAGGGGGGGAGGTGCTGGGGGGGAGGTGCAGGGGGGGAGGTGCTGGGGGGAGGTGCTGGGGGGAGGTGGGTGTTTCCTCCTCAGATCTGGCCCTCAGGTACGCCTACTGTAAGCTTCCACTGAGGAGAGGCTGTGGGCTAACACACCTGCAGAGCTCCCTGCCTGCTGGGAACCAGGACTGTGTACAGAGAGATGGTACAGTGTGAGATGGTACTGACTGGAAGCCCATCTTCTACACTGTTCATCATAGATCCTCCAGATCATCGATGTTTAGTCCAGCCAGCTTCTTATCCAACACAGTCTTTTGTGGAAGAAAAAGTATTTTAGAGGCGGGTGACGGAGGCAGGAGATAGAGGCAGGGTATTTTTCGATTCTGCTCCTGATGGCCTCCTGATATGAATCATGACTGCTGGGTATTGTTAAACTGGGTCATGCTGTCAATCAAGCTGTTATTGATGTATCATATTGCCATTACAGCTTTCATCTTTGAAGAGATAAGACATTTGAAGGTTGCCGAATGATAGCCTAACATTTTGAGAAAGGACTGATGTGGCCTGAAGGGAACAGGCTGTGCACGCACGCACACACACGCACGCCCCCCCCCACACACACACACACACACACACACACACACAGATTGAAACCCTTTAGCCGTCCTCCCTGCAGTTGTGTGTGAACTCTGCAGAGCATTCAGGTGTCACAAACGTCACACTTCCTGTCTGATACAGCAGCATGTGCCAGGCAGATTGAATCATTACAACGCGCTACGCCGTCCCACGAAGCCAAATCAGTTTTTTTTTTTTTTTTATGGCATGAAAAGATTTCCCATGGTGCGGTTCAGCTTCTTTATCCTGACCGACTGTAAACCTAAAGGCAATAAATATCCTAAAGCAGGCCCAGGAATTTACTGCACCTGTAGTTGGTAGCCAAGCGGAGCCTTAATAAGCAGCAGATGTTGAGAGTGATTGCATTGGTCCATAAGCTGCAACAAAAAAAAAGAGAGAGAGAGAGAGAGAGAGAGAAGAGAATTCATTGTTGGGTACAGTTTCATCACCTGCCTGGTGTTGTTTCCACACAGACGCTCTGGGACTGCTAGTGATTGGTCTATTAGCTGGTAACAGAAAAAAAACACACAATTCATGTCATATTGGTGTCAATGTGCAAAACAAAATGGTTGTCAAGACTGATTATGTGTGAAGTGAGAGGAAAACGTCTGTTGTATCAGTCCTGTGAGAGAATTACATTTGGTCAACTCCATAAACATGATCCTTATGTCAATTCAATCCATGCCGATTCGACACGGTTTAGTTCTGGCCAACAGCCATCAAAATAAGTAATTATGCCTGTGAACCTTGAGTGAACTTATAATAAATCTATACAAATGTGTTGTCTGAATGCTGAATCGGTTATCCAAGTGTTTTCGAGGTCTGAATTCAAATGTTCTAGCAGTGCTGCATCCATCCCACATGGGTGGTTCCAGTGTTCGTTCTCCTCTTCTCCTTCTCTGTTTTCTGTGGGAATGCTCTTAAGGTACCTGCACTTTACTTCAAGGTTTCCCAAGCATGCAGGGAAATGGAGAACAGACTCTTAATACCTTTTAGAGTTTCCAGAGGTCTGTCTTGTTGTTTTAGATCATGCCTTGTCTATTAGATAAGCTGATGGCAATGTGGTTGCTATAATGTGACATATTTATGATATAATACGAAAACATAAAAACAGAGTAATGCTTTGCTACCACCGAGCCAGATGAGGTTATGTTGTTCAGCGCTCCCTTACCAGTGATGAGAAACATGTACACACATGGAATCTGTTCACATTACTGTGTGTGTGTGTGTCTTGAGTGGTTAAACACAACTGTGTAATTGTGTGTAGGGGTCTGCCTGTGTGTCCATGTGTGTTCACTTTTGTGAGCTTTGGTAATTCAGAGGTTAATGTCTAACAGCGGTTGCCTGGACAGTTTGCGTAGTAACGTGTGAACAAAGCACAATGGAAGTGCTGTAAAGAGCCTGTTTATTCAAAGTCACTTCCTCCCCTAATCGTGGTTACACTTTCCTCAAGAAGGAAAAAAAAACTGGGTCAAGGTAGAGTCATATTTGAGGTAATTCTCTCCGGGGAGAGTCCTCTGATCATTGGAGGACATTAGTTAACCTGGGACAGGGAGGTCATATGAAAGTCAGCATTTTACACAGAAGAAAGCAGAGTGTGTGCATACATACACACGGTAAGAGAGAAGTTGAGGGGTAGAAAAAGACCAAAACGTTTATTTATTTATGAGAAAGCAGGAAAAGGTTTCAAAGACCAAAAAAAAAAATGAAAGAAAGAGTGGTTCAGTGGGAGTGTTGAATACTTGCTTTATTGATGCTATGCTACAGTTGGAAGTCTTTACAATCTTTAATCTCAGCATTAAATGCATATCACCAACTTATTACGTTTTAATTCACTTCAGAGCAAACTCCCAAAGATTCAAGCACAAGACATCGATTATTTATACTCCAACTAAGGACCTATGACCTAAACTGCAAGTGAATAAGACCACATTATTCCAATTCCTTAAAGAAAAACATAAAATAGGGGAAACCTAAATGAACTCTTATTTGAACTTAAACTTTTTTTCTTTCTCTGCCAATTTTTTTCTTTCTTTCTTTCCTTCCCCTCCTTCATGTTCTTCTCTTAATTACCGTCTTTAATAAACAGACATTCCGTTCAGCATTGCACTGATTTTTCCCAAGGAATTATGTTGGGGAATAGTTACCCGTCAGCATATGTCCATTTATAATTACAATGCTTCTTCTAAGGGTTGGTTGGTCCACCTCATGCAGATTAAAACCATGTGTGCATCTTACTGTGCCACAGGTCTGCTGTACAGTATCTGGGGTTGTGTAAAGGAGCACATATTTTCACATTAATCATTATGGTCTTTATGAGTCTCCTATGTGTCTCCTTCACTGTTATAGGGATGTAATTAAAAACATGACATTGTGATGGAGGGCCCAGCCCTAATGGCATTAAAGGAGCCGTAATATTGGCTGGGTCTTTCGCCAGTCGTTAGCCAGCAAATGAATACTGGTAACAGTCAATCAAACAATCTTAGCCGCGCTAACGTGCACCACAAGATGAAAGAGATATCAAATGTCTCCCTTTTTTTCCACGGCTGGAGAGGCTTCAAAGGAAGCAGTCTGAAGCAAGCGAAGTATGATCTGTTTTGTTCAAGTGAGAACATAAAGTGTTTTGTCTTTAGTGAGGGGGGTAGCTGAGGTGTACGTCTCTGAAATACAGCCTTAAGGGCCTCTTTTGTCTAAGCTAATATTGCACCTAATGTACCTTTTCTATCTGTAGGGAGTGCAAGAATAGTCTTGCAGCAGCGATCTTTAACTAAACAAGGTGGCTATTCTTCAGGAGGATTCAGTTTGTGTCGGAAGCCAAGTTTTTGACTTCTGGGTGGAAAAAAAAAAACGTATTGACTGAGAAGTTTGTCTTATGGTCGTGTTTTATTCTGTCTTCTTTATAAACTATCCTGTTGTAACCTGGCATGGAGTTATCCTAACAATAAAAGTAGTGTTTGAGGGATAATCTTATATAACTACTATTTAACAAACTGATATCATCACCACTTTATATCTCCTAATACTTTTGATTGACAGAGGCACATTTCCTGCCAAAGAAAAGAGCTGAACTGTCATCAAGCTGGATCTTGAATGATGTCAAATCTGAATTCAAACCAGATCAAAGCAAGCGTGTTGTCAGGGTCTCACAGTGGGTCTGTGTTGGTCACACATGCTGTCCTTGGACTCTTCTAAATCACACGGGGTCACAAAGAAAACCCTGGATGTGAGCTTGTCCAGAGCACAGAGCTAACATAGCACGCCTGTGTTTTGGTTTCTATCAAAAGCAAACAAACTGTGCATGAATCATTCAGCCGGATGTGAGTCACTTTCCTCAGTTGAATGTAGGGCCAAATGAAAAGTAATTAAGCTCAAACTGGGCCTGAAATGCGAATCCCCCCTCACACACACACACACACCCACCCACACACACACACACACACACACACACACACACACACACACACACACACACACACACACACACACACACACACACACACACACACACACATAGACACTGCCCAACACCTTCACACACTAAATACTGTGGTTAATCCACAGTTTAATCCAACATTCTGCTCCTTTCCCTCTACAAACCTTGCCTGCTACCGTGTTGGTGGGGTGACAGGAAATAATCTGATCTTTCTCAGCCACATCCGCTTCCTTGATGGTCAAACCCTGAACTGTGTAAACTGTGCAGGACCAGTGAACTTTGACCCTGAACGTTTTGCTGCCATTGGACCAGGCTGGATGTGTTGTGTTGCTTCTTGAGGCTCAGGTGGGTGGCAGGGGTATTATGGGATAGCAGGCCGGCCAGATGGGCAGTGTTTCTCCAGGAAGTGACAACGTCTGATGGAGAGGGGAGAGGGAGAGCGACAGGGGTGTGATTTAAGACCACTGGCGGCGTGCTCGGGGGGTGGGGGGTGGGGGGGGGGGGGGCACTGGCCGCGAGGGGAGCTCGTTAAAAACCATCCACCCCCCTTCCTCCGCTTAACGGCCCTCCTGTGTCCAACCAACATCTTTCTAGGAGTTTATAGAGACAAGAGATGCAGCATCACAGCTGACAGCAGAGAGAGAGAGAGAGAGAGAGAGAGAGAGAGATGGGAGAAGTGTAAAACAGAAGGTGTGTTTGGCTTAAAATATTGTGTTTGTTGGAAATGGAGAGAGATTTGTGTTGTATGTCTGTGTGTGTGTGTGTGTGTGTGTGTGTGTGTCTGTGTGTGTCTGTGTGCGTGTGTGTCTGTGTGTGTCTGTGTGTGTCTGTGTGCGTGTGTGTGTACCTTTTGTGCTATAAAAGAAACCCAGTGCTCCCTAGGGGAATGACTCAGGGTCTTACTGAAAGTTATTTGGTAGAACAGCTTCTTATTTCTGTCCATACCACAGTGATGTTACTAAACAAAATAGGAACTGGGAAGAAAATGCCATAATAAAATATTATTTCCATTCCATTTACCAAGAGTAATGTAGGTCTGAGGGAGTCCATTTTTAGAAGAACCACACATATTTCCCACTTGAATGAAACCAACATTTCGGTCTAGAAAGTTAATGAGTGTCATATCTTTCATGTCATTATGGAGTAAATCAAAAAACCCTCAGAAACATAAAACATTGCAACCACAGTCATGCCCCATCCACGGATGATCATTTTTAAGTTACATTTGTATCCCTCAGTAGTGCTGTTTGAGGCCGACGTTGCTTACTGCTCTACATGACATTGAGTAAGTGCAGAAAATGTATATACACTTTATTTGAATGCAGCATTGGATAAAAGCATCTGCTAAATTATTGAAACGAAGATATGACCATTAGAACAAAACTCCTCCAGCCCTTCTCTGACCTCACGTCCCGCCCCCCTCTGACCTCACTTCCTCGCCTGCTCTGACCTCTCACCCCCAGCTAGCCACTCATGCCTCCCCCCCCCCCCCCTCGTGTCCCCCAGGAGTTCAGGAGTCCCAGAATGAGAAGCTTATCTCAGTGGCAGGGGATGGCTTGATCCAGAGCCCAGACTTCCCTCACACCTACCCCAGGAACACTCTACTGGAGTGGAGACTGGTCGCCGCCGGCAACACGAGGATACAGCTGACCTTCGACCCGAGGTTTGGGCTGGAAGACCCCGAGGATGGTATATGCAAGTAAGAACCATCATTTTTTTTTACATCTGATTATTAAATGTACTGTCTAGCTTCAGTTATATACAGTATTAGGTGGTTTAACTACTGTAAGTGAGGTTAAGGATAATAGGCATGTTACTGCTGCTGCTGTTGGTGGATGAGGGCAAGCGCTTCCTGTGAACGCTTGGCTGGACACTCCCCTTCAGGAAGGCCTCACCCAGTGAACATGCACAGGCTGTGTGCTGCTGGAGCAAGATGGATACTCTCTGTGTGTTGCGGTCAATTCTTTAAGATTTAGAGTCAAAGTGAGGCCATTTGTGAAATTGCCTCACCCGATGGAAGAGGCTGATGAATATTAAGAGGCCCGAGGCAGCGATTAGTTTGTCCAAGGTTGCCACGACGATCGGAAAAGGGGTCGCATATTTTGTCAGATGACCCCGCCCCCCCCTCTCTCTCTCCCCCCCTCCCCTTCCCTTACGTGATTGGACGGAAGATGGAGGTCCCCTCGTTTGGTGACCACTCACCCCCACACACATCATTTACAATTCTTCATTGCCATTACTGCCTTTGTCTCTGTTGCCATTCATTTTAGTGCAGCTGAAGGGATCGATTCATGCCCTGTGTTATGGTCCCCATGCGGGGGGCTGTGCATCATGACTAACTGGTTAGTATGGAGGAAGGCTGATGAGCTGATCTGATGGCACCATGGCTGGTTATTCCTGGAGAGCCCCCTACTGGCCGCTGGTAGACATGACGGCGTCGGAACCCCAGAGACGCCACATGTGTCCTTACTGTAGATCAGGGGTGTCCAGTCTAAACACCTAACGTCAGGACAGTGACCCCTGAGGATTGGACACACCTGCTGTAGATCCTAATACCCAGAACTTGGATTTAAGGTAACGTAAGGTAGGATGACTGAGGTGTTGCGAGAGGAGAGGAAACACAGTCTGTTCCTCAGCTGTCTGTAAAGGTGTTGGTAATATGAGGCCTCTGGCTCCTAACGTCCATCTTGGATTGGTGGGTGTGTTTGGATGAATGGGGTCCATGTGCAGTCAAGACCCCCCCTAAGGGAGAGGGAGGGTTGAGTGATGATTGACAGCCTTGCTAGCCTACCTGCATACAAGACAGCACTTGTTATAGTCCCAGGGTGTCAGGGGAGACAGTGATAACGTTCATTTACACAACCATTGACCATCTCTTCCTCTCCATTGCCCTCATTTTTGATTTCCCCTACTGGAAAAAAAAAAAAAAACTTCAATTTGATTTGATGGAATCCCAAAACTGTTCTGCCAGTCATACCTTTATTGCAAAACCACATTTGCAATTCCCCCAGGAGAATCCCGCACAAAAACATGTTTGGGGAATACATTCATTCACACTGTGCTGTGTTGCTATGCTACCGTTTCCATGGTACAATACAGACAAACAAGAAGAAGAAGATCCCCTTAATCAGCAGTAGCCAGAAATAAGACAAATAAAACAACAGGGGGAAATGTTATCGCTCTGCTGTGTGAAGGAGCCTGAAGCCAGCATCCATCTACAAGATAAGAGGAAGCTTCAGATAGTCATCTAATATTCAGCGTGTCTGACAGGGAGATGGGGACTGTTCTAATCCACAGTACAGGAAAGTCACTGGCTGTTTTCTGCTGTGTTCTGTTCATCCTGACAGTCGACACAGTATGCAGATGAAAACCCACCATGTGTTGGTTACTAAGCAGAGCTAGTGTAGTTTCTCTTCCTAATGCAACAGGGATTGTGTCTGCTGTGTGTCAGGGTATTTTGTAAACCTTGAACGGGCGATGTCAGGCACCCAGAATGGTGTCACAAGCATGCTTGTGTACATTATTAATGCTCCATCTGCCTGTGTTAGAGACTCTCTCTACATAATACTCAAACTGAAGCTGAAGGATCAATGTGGAAGAGCCATATCTTTCATTTTATCAACCATTGATTTCCACAAAGATTACCCCCCAAACACATGGGAATGGTGGTGGAAACTACCATCTAACTTCTAACCTGCTGTACTTTATTGTGTTATAAGTGTTACATTTTGCTGAAAGTGTGTGTTTCTGACCTTCAGTTTGAGATGATGAACTGCTGCTATTTTTTGTCTTCTCCTCTGGTTCAGAGACCTTTGAGAAATCAAAGATGATCTCGTTAGGAAATGTCTTCCCGCCCAAAGTTTATTTAGCATTTGATTAAACCCCTTTTTTGGTTTTGGTCTTGTGCCCCTTGCAAGTCCTTTGTATTGAAAGCATGTCAGCCAGCAACCGCCCAACATGCTCAAAATGTAAACACATCCTCGGTAGCCAAATATCGGTATTGACACCG
>CM059302.1:13282500-13460000 GCA_030340665.1 Neosalanx taihuensis
ATATTGTCCACTCTTTAGCCTTTTTGGCTGGATTCTTGGTCTGCAAGTCCTTGTCTACCAGCATAGCTATTTTCCTTATAAAAGATTGACACAGTCTGTATCCAATTTGAAACACCTTTTAGTAAGACTGTGGAATACAATGGAATCCATTCAGTATTTGAGTTTTATAGCCCTGGGGATTAATTCCTGCCCAATGAAGTTGTTTAAGATAAAAGACTTGGTTTCAAACTTAGGGGAGAAGAGGGGAAAAAACGGTTAGATTTGAGTAAGTTATGAGGCTAAATATTTTCCAGGTTGCTATGCAAGACGAGCTCATAGCTGTGGTATGTCTGAAGGAGAGGGGTGGATGATTCTGCGGATTCTGATAACCCTGACCAAGGAAA
This sequence comes from Neosalanx taihuensis, assembly GCA_030340665.1. NCBI lineage: Eukaryota > Metazoa > Chordata > Actinopteri > Osmeriformes > Salangidae > Neosalanx > Neosalanx taihuensis. The sequence continues at coordinate 13,282,884 of CM059302.1, forward strand.
ACAAGTCCAATCAAAAGATGAATTCATCCTTTCACTCATTTCCTCCTCTTCTTCAGATATTCTTCCAGTGTTTCCTTATATTGTGATAAGAGCGATATTAGCACTGCATGGTTACAAGTATGTGCATGGGTAGAGCCTCAATTTATCGATGGCGTCAACAGCGCGATGCGTTCATATGCTAGTTCCCCTTGGTGATTTTATATGATTATCTTTTCATTTAACCTTTATTCAACCAGGCAGAATCATGAAGGAAGTGTACAGTGATTACTTGGCAAACAGCACAAGCTTTTTGAGGGAGACTGACAGGGGTTGTGGGATGTGACCTTGTTGCTTTGTGTAGTCAAGATGTTATTTTTGCATTGCTCTTTGTGACAAATGCAGTCTTCCTCTGCTTTGAGCATCTCAATACTGCCAGCAGCATTCTCTTCTGCTCTCTGTACATTCTGAATGCTCCCCTTTTGAGCTGCCTTGGATAAAGGCTTCTGCTAAGCGAATGAAATGTAAAGGTTCCATATTCCTCAGAGTATTTGAGCCACGTCATAAATCATTTCTAACCAGATCTGAGAATACTTGTATGGCCATATTTTTTTATAACAGCGTCATACGGCTATATAACAGCGGTATAAGAAACCAGGGGCTGTCTCCAGTAAAGAGACCCTCAGTGCTTTAACTTCAAATGGTAGTAATTAAAGTTACCAGATTCATGACACCTGGTTATTACAATTTCTCAGAATTTATGCCAGTCGAATGTGGCTGCTCGCGGAGCCCTTTTGTTCACAAATTCCGGAATATTCCAGGAGGCTTTCGTCTGCAAACCATAGCTTTATTTTCCCACCGTTTTTATCTGTCTCTGAAGGATTTCTTGGCCCCTGTATCTGAGCCTTACTCTTACAGAGGCTGTTAATTGGAAGAGGGCAGCACCGTCTGCATTCACAAGCTGTTAATGCTTTCCATTCCACACACCTACCTACTGCCAAGGCCTGGCCTTCTTAATCAGAACCACACAGTATGACTGCTAACTCCAACTATTCAGCCATTACATCAAGGTTTTGTTGCGGACTATCTACTGTACATCAACTGACATTTGGTTACTGGCCAGTAAACTGTTGCCTTTTGCTACCTTCTGCCGTTGAGGTTGTCTGTGGGAGCGATATATCACACCACTTTCTGAAAACATTTCCTTTCTATCGACTCAGGTCCGTTATTCCTGACCAGTTTTCCTTGCTGCTGTCATGGCAATGCTTTTGACCTGTCAGTCACAGAGGGATTATTTCGGTATCGCCACGGAGACCAGCAAACTGACATGTCGGACAAGCTTAGCAGAGTGTCACTGACCTGGAAGGTCGAGAGCATGATAAAATCCTCAGGTATCAGTGTGTTGCCTCTCCTTGGGGGCTTAGAGCACCAGCACTTCTGGACCGTTCCCCTTCGGACAGTACAGGATTCTATTCTTGGAAAGGGAGTCAGGTGGCTAAGCAGTGAGGGGGGTTGGGCTAGTAAACTGGTCACTGGTTTGAACTCCAACTGTGCCAACATGAAATTGTGTTCTTGAGTAAGGCACTTCACCCTACTTGCCTCAGGTGGGAATGTCCCTGTACTTACTGTAAGTCACTCTGGATAAGAGCATCTGATAAATGACTACATGTAAAAGGTGTTCTTGGCTGTTTATAAACTTGTTGTGGATGTGGTGGAAACATCCTAAAGATCTTGATCTTTGCTCTGCTTGGTTTTATCCAGAGCATCCCAGAGCCGGAGGTCCTGGTGGCTCCCGCTCCGGCCCTCCAGAGTGTGGACGCTCTGTCTGAGGTCGTAGCTGCTCTGGGCACAGTGGAGGAGGTTATGAAGTACCTGGAGCCAGAGCGATGGCAGCTGGACATGGATGAGCTGTACAAGCCCAGCTGGCAAGTCCTGGGGAAGTCCTTCATCCACAACAGGAAATCCAGAGGTACGGCAAACTGTCAATTTTGTTTTTTTTGTTAGTTTTTTGTTACGCAATTCTAGCTTTTTTCGTACAGTTTTAAGTTGAGCTCTTAAAACTCTTATTTTATCCAATATTTATTCAATCGTTTTTTTTCAACTCAAACAAGAACCAACTGAATTATGATTGGTCTGTTGGATGCACTTCCTGTTCCAGGAGTAGACCTCAATGTTCTCAGAGAGGAAGTGAAACTGTACAGCTGCACCCCGCGGAACTTCTCCGTCTCCCTCCGCGAGGAGCTCAAGAGGACAGACGCCATCTTCTGGCCCAGCTGTCTCCTGGTGAGGCGCTGCGGAGGAAACTGCGCCTGCTGTTCCCACCGGTGCTACGACTGCCAGTGTGTCCCGGCCAAGGTCACCAGGAAGTACCACGAGGTAGGAGTTGTCGTGGAAACAAGCTTGTTTTGTTGGTTGATGTATAATCTAACTTGTGAGGGATGGAATGGGGACAGGTCAGTCACCCGTGTCCCTCCGGTGTGTAATGCTGCTTCCTGCTGCAGGTTCTGCTGCTGAAACACAGGAGCGGATCGCGAGGCTTGCAGAAGTCCATGACAGATGTGTCTCTGGAACATCATGAGGAGTGTACCTGTGTGTGTCAGGACGACAGGGACTGATCTCCACACCTGAGTCACGCTCGTCCCAGGAGCCACCTGAAAGGATTCTTGTCGTTCCCCCCCAGTCCTCATCTCTCCCCCCACCCCTCCACCCCCAGACACACACGACACACACACACAGCCCGGCTGGGAGCGAATCAGAGGTCTGGCTTGTCCCAGTGGTCAATTTGCTATTTGGATGGGAGTCAATCTGTCTAGGTGGATTTGCCTGTAGTGTTGAAACTTAAACTGTTTATTTGAAGTGCATTTTTTGGTAAAAACGTCACGTGAAACAGACTGAATGCACTGGAGCTGAACCTGATGTCTTTGTCTTTCTTTGTGGGTTCCCGGAAATGGGAACAGGTGCTAAGGACTGTATTTGGCTGGTAGTTTAGAAGAACATTTTCGTCCTTTATTTTGTTTTTGTTTGTTTAAACTCTTTGGAGGACTTGTTCAAATTAAAACCCTCCTTTTTGGAAATTGGCCTTTTGTCTATCAAGTACTCTAGTGTATGTAAGTGTGCTGGCTTCCTGCTCTGCCTCTGGGATGTATATTAATCACATCAAGGAGAAAAAGGAAGGTCCTTATCAGTGATACTCAACTTCTCTCTCTCTCTCTCCAGATTTTCCAGCGATTAGATTTTTGGAGCAAAAAAAAACAAAAAAGGAAGAAAAGATTAAGTAGAGAATCACTGCTGTGCTTTCTTGCTGATGTAACTGTAATGTGTAAATCAATCTTTTTTATGTTTTGTACTTTACTATATCATATTTTTTTTTTTTTTACCAAAGAGACTCAGTGAGTTGATAAAATTGCACACTTAAAACCAAATGAACGTTGTCAGCCATTTCAACAGTGATGTCTAATACAATCTCTTTAGAGCTTCATCGATATAACCCTGACTAGTGCGTGGAACATTCGAAATTGTGCATTTAAGGTATTTATTTTGTTCACCAAAAGTCAAAAATGTGTTTGTTGACAGTATACTAAACATGTCGTTTTTCAGTCATTTGTAGTTTGAGGTCTCATGGTATTTGTACAAATATTTTTTACTTACACACCGTGACAGGAATTTGTGTGGTCATCGTCTCAATACCAAAGTTATTTAACAATACTTTTCTTTTTTATAATTGTATGTATTTTCTTGTTCTTTAGAAAATAATTAAACACATCAGTGTATTACTAGGATAGTTTTACCCTATAATTTACACCTTAAAGTAGATTGAAATACATTTTTCTTTTAATTAACTAAAACCGTTACCAATATCCTCAATAAAAGAGTCAGAAGAAACATCTATATCCACTCAGTTTATAAACTTTGTTTTTTTCCATGACATAATTAGCAGGTTTTGGGATTTCTATATATAATAAATATTAACCAATCATCTTCAAACTGCTGCAGGGCATAGGATTGTATGTGTACTGTATACATAGCACAGTATAAAATGTATGTTTTGTGTTTGTATCGCAAAGAAAGAAAATTCCCTAATTGCAGTGCCAAGTGTTCCGAGGTTAGCATGAGCATTTCTCTAGGTACACATGAGATCAAAGGACAATTTGAGATATTAGTGTGTTTAGAAGAAGAAAAAAGATCTCCCAGAGATGTTTGTACATCAAAATCACCTGGAAGTTGACCAAGAAGCCCTCTTAGCCCTCCCTCCCTCCCTCCCTCCCTCCCTCCCTCCCTCCCTACCATTTGTCCTTGAAGTGTTCCTCTCCTGTCTTCCCCCTCCCTGAGGTCCTACAGTAGATCAGCCTGGTGGAACACACCAAGACGCTGTCCTCTCGCCCCTGGACAGGGAGGTCAGCTGGAGAGAGCTTCTCATTTGTCTGTCTCAGGTGGCCGTCCATGCCAGTTACTCTGATCTAATAAACACGCTGGCAGACGTCTGTGGGGAGGCCAGATGCTCCTGCAGGAACCCTCTGGATCTCAGGGGGATTTTTATCATATTAAACACACTCCCTCCTTCCCTGCAACTTTTTTTTTTCTTCTTCGGTCTTTTTAGAGAATTTCTTTGCTGGCACAAGACGTGTGTGTGTGTTGTGTGTGTGTGTATGTGTGTGTGTGTGTTTGTGTTAGGCTGCAGTCCAGTATTTACCGCACTCTTCATCCCATTTCCCATTGACTCACAGAGGTCTTCTGTGTAAAACATGTTCCATCTGACCCTGTCAAACTGCAGATGATACCTTGTTTTAACACGGTCGCTTTTCGAAGTCCATTCATTCACTTTCTAACAAATGGAACTGATGGTGTTACACAGGATTCATACATTTATTTTTGCCCAAATGTTTATTTGAATTTTCAATATATATGCAGGAGTGAGATTTCTGACTGGATTTTTGACTGTGCAGTGAACCCTCGCTATATTACGGTTCACATTTCACAGTTTTGCTACTTCACGGATTTGCCTCGTGCATTGTGTTCTGCATTCTGATTGGCTAAACAGTCTCTCCAACACAAACCTGTGCATCAATAAAGTTGCGGTTTACAGGATACAGTACTTTTATTTATAGTTAAACAAATGCTTGGGCCTGTAAAAACGGTTTGTTCTTCACTTTTAATATATAAAAGAGTATGTAATTGTATAATAATTGTAAAAAAAGGTTTCTACTTCACGGATTTCGTTTATCACGGGTTCTTTTCGGAACGTAACCCCCGTGAAAAACGAGGGTTCACTGTATCCCCCCCCCCAAAACGTTTATTCAGGGTCTGTTTCATCTTCCTTCTTCCTCTAAATGACACAATTACAGACCTCTGTGTGTTGACAGCAGTACTGACTGCATGGGCAGATAACCAGGCAAACACGAGGAAACGCTGAACTTCTGCCAAACGTGACAGATCTGACCTTTCCCTCCCTCGCTGACCCACTTGACTGCGTCCATAGTTGGTTCACATTCACCTCCAACTAAGACGTTCCTTTCCGAAGACGCGCTCTGACTCGTTCTTCCGAAGGTAAAGATGTGGGCGTCATCAGCATAGCTGCCGTAGCTTTTCCTCTGGTCTTTCCGATTTGTTTTTCCGAATGTCGTCTGGTAAATAAGGATGAGTCATGAAAAGGAAGGCTTTAGATGAAGGTGAAAATGATGGTTCTGTCAACACCCGAGATACTAAAGAGCTTTGTTCTTCCGGTCTGTCTTAAACTAGCTGACGCACAAGCACAGCATTGACCCATTGGTCTGACGCAACTCAATTCTAGTTGAACTACAGGGGAACGGGTTCAAGTTTACGTTTTATACTAAGCTTTATAGAATAAACTCCAGTCTGCAGATCTAACCCATTATTGCAGAAACTCCTTTGAAAGCATTTTTGCTTCATTTTTAGCTCGTACAGCATCAACAATCACTCTGGCACACGTCAAACTTACACCACAGTAGTAAAAAGTAAAACCTTCCCTACCATCAGCCTTCCTATATCCACTTCATACTTCTAACAGCACAGTAGCAAATGACTGGGCCGTAAATTCTCTGCGAGTTCCTGCTATCGATTGCGTTGTGGGATCGTCCATAACACTCTGACCATGGGAACAGTGAGTGATCAGAGTAGTAGAACATCATTACTGTCAGAGTGTTCGTCTCCAGATGACATTTCCAGTGTTTCTAATTGGTCCTTAGTATGGCTGGAGAGGCCAAATTGGCGGGTGCACGTTACGTTTTGATAATTATAGTGTTCTTGTGCTGTGGTTTTCAGAGAACGGGCAGCGTTACTGGGAAAAACAACGTCTCTCTGACTGGTATTAATCACTAGGTCAGTAAATTGTTTGCCAAAGAGCTCAGGCCAGTTCCTCATGTTAAGTATAGGTTAACATGTTAGACAAATGCTATTCTGGTTGCAGAGCGGTCATTCATCTGAGTTGTAATTTCTACCACTAGGTCCTTCAATTTGTTACAGAACTCGGCTGTATTGACGGTTGAGTGTCCAGTTTCCAGCTCCAGCCACACTGCTGAGGGTTGCCAGGTTATATAACCTCATGTCACCTAGGCTCCTCTACCTGTGGTGTTTTCCAAGCCTAATACACGCTGACTGGATGATAACAGCCGATGTCATGACTCATGTGGTCAAGCCTTCAAGCCACGAGGCAAATGTATTATTAATAAACGTACAAGGTCAAAAGTAGCACAATCCTATTTTTTTTCCGTTGTTGTGTTGGTTTTCAGTGTCGTAAGTGTACAATGTGCTGTTAGTGCGCTTCAAATAATTCGACCCATTTAGACATCTATCGATCTCCAGTTCTAAACTGTGACTGGCAGAAATAAGAGCAGCCAGCTGGTTCAAGCATCAATTATGAAATGCTGTTGATGGATGGACAGCACAGAGACTTGTTACAGAAGGGAAAATAATACATTGTAAGATTTCGTTCCCAGAAAAGGTAGACCATGGCTTCTTAATGCATCGCATTCAGTCCTTTCCTACTAACTTCATACAATAGAGGATGTTTAAAACATAAAAAATACAACTTTCAGTCAGTTATTCACTCCCCGTCTATAGTAGATACTAGACTGTGCACGGGAAAGTGAGTGTCCATGACTCCTCACAGGGTCCCAGACTCCCTCCCTCCCTCCCTCCCTCCCCCCTCCTCCTTGTGACACAGGAGGGGGCTGAGACAGCAGACAGAGTGGCCATGAGCTCCCAGGTGACAGATGTGGGCTCCATATGGCTGTGGGTCCTGGAGGTCAGACTCACTCCCAGGGGCCTGTGGATAATCATCCAGGATCTGCCTACCAGGGCTGGGGCTTAGGTACACTGTTACCCAGCCCCTCTACCGCATAGACACTGACAGATGCACACAGAGACCGGCACTGACACTTGAAAAATGCACCGATAACGTCTCCTGTGTTTGCCACCCACCCCGCCCCCTTACCCCCTCCTGGGAGAGCTTGGTTCCTGAATAGAGGTATTGATGGCACATGTAGACAACATGCTTCTGTGATCTTTATACATCTGTGTTGGGAGCCTAGACAGGGTTCACATTTGTTTTGTCATCGCTCACTTCAGAGAGGTGAGGGATACCTTGACTAGGCGACTTGTGTTTTATGTTTACGGTGCGGCAAATACACAGGATAAGATAAAACAGTTACGACATTGATCCGTTTCGATCGTGTGGATGAGGATGTCATTCCAGGGAGAGTAAATTAACAAGGAATGGATGTGGTCTGGATGAATGGAGAACTGTCACACAGCCAGAGAATCCTGACCGCAGGCACAGTTTTCTATTCTAAGTTTATTATTTTCTGTCAGTGGGTGCTGTGTAGGAGTGTGTGGGATTTACAGTTTGGATATGGTTGGTTGAGGGAGTGTGCTTCCTCCGTCTGAAGAATTATCCATGGATCCACTCGCAGAGAAAATCAACTTTAACTGCATCTATGAGTTTAAATTCAGAGTTCAATTCAATTCTATGAGTTTAAACTTCTGAGGGGACTTGCAGAATTCTTCTAGCCCTCTCAGGTAGGGCAGTGGCAGGGAAGGAAGTCACACATAATTTTATTTTTTATTTTGTTTATTTAGAATGTCATCTTGAACATCTTGAACATCTTGACAAATCCAAGAGGCATCCTGTAGGGTAGCAATCCTCCAAATTGAAAAGAATGGGTCAAGGTACGTAAGCAAACAAAACAACCGAAGATCATCTTGTATCAAATACGTTTATCAGTGTCAAATCACTCTTCCGTATGTCTCCTCGTCGACTGTGACCTCGCTGTCCTCTGCTCTGCTCCAGAGGTTCTTTCCGTCACTTCAAAGTCACCAGAAATAGTTCCGGAACAGTTCCAGGTGTTCCCCCTCCTCTCCCGGCAGCAGGGAAGGTAAGCCACCTCTGGGACATGTTAGCATTTCTCCCTCGCATTGGCAACACACAGGGCCTCTCAGTAACCTTACCAGACAAAGATTAATGGTGTCTAATGTCATTTGTTATTACAAAACAGTCAAACCTACTGAATCGTTTTTTTGTATTCCATCACCCACAGTGGTCGTGAAGCAGGGGAGGGTTCCCCCATCAGGCCCCCATCAGGCCCCCATCAGGCCCCCATCAGGCCCCCATCAGGCCCCCATCAGGCCCCCATCAGGCCCCCATCAGGCCCCCATCAGGCCCCCATCAGGCCCCCATCAGGCCTGGAGGGGGGGGGGGGGAGCTGTGGCTGTCTGCACCCATGTCTACCTCTCTTTTCAAGCGTGGCAGCCTTGGGACAACAATGCCACTCTGGTTAGTTTAGGACACAATGAAGAGAGAATTAAACACCTGTATTTGACTTAACTCTCCTCCTCGCCTCCTGAAGAAAAGAAAATGACTAAAAACAACACCAGCCAAGAGAGGACAGCCTCATTACTCAACAGAAAGGAGCTTTTTTCCTTCTTCCCCCGCAACAGAAAACTGCTCAGCAGAAAAATGACAACTCACTTTCTCTTCTACATGTCTGGGCTTGCCCGCTGTTGAGAGTTAGGGATCAGCTTCAGGGGAGGGATACTCAGTACCCTGGTCAAATAGTTGACTTCATCCTGTTTTCGTTTTAGGCCCTGCTTGGTTCACAGACCACAGGGGAGGCGCTACACGCAGCTAGTCAGCCCGCCGCTAAATGCGCTCTTTCTACAGACGCAATGCAGGACCGGTGCCTATAATCTACTTCAGTGATGTGGTCACTCTGAAAAAAAACATGGACGGGGTCAGTTTACTCTTTAATAGTAAAGGTTTACACATTTAGGAAACCACCCTTGCCTAACGATAAGAGTTAACCTCTTGAGGGGGGAGTGACGAGTTTCCAGCCATTTTCAAATCAGCTTCTGGAAAATGTCAACAAAATGTCCCTCTTAATTAGCTTAAGTTCTCCACACAGTGTAGTCATGGCTGATACCATCAACAGAGGAACAGATTCAAAGCCATGTCTATTTATCTGGACATTTAATCTAACAAGTCTGATGACTGAGCCAGGAATTAGAGGTGGCCCCTTAAATACCTTTTTAAGTCGGTAGGCGATTCGACGTGCTTCCTTTTTTCCTGCTTAACTGCAGACAGGTATTTCCAATTCAGCAGTAGGTGAGGCTAAAATAAACGCTGTTATCACACAACCTGTAAACCCCCTGGAGTGTGTTCCAGTCCGGATCCCTGGTCTAACATGGGCTCTTTGAGGCAGACAGATCCATGTTTGTTTGAGCATACCACTGTTTATGAAACATCCTGGTGGGAAACACACTTTGAGGAGAAGCCAAAGTCAACACATGCCGAGTATTTACCGGTCTCTCTAACAGGGTTAGATTCACATTGTTTTCCCCATAAGCTCTCTTTGTCAAATACATTTTTTTTATTTCTTTTCTTTTTATTTTGAACTTTCGGGGTGGAGTTTCTCTCAACACTGTCTTATCCACAAAGGACTGTCTTGTCCAGGAGGCTTTGAAGAGAAAGACCCACCAGCTGTGATCCACTCTGCTGCAGCACAGTGTGATGTGTTTACCTGCTGCTTCTCTCACTTTCACACACCCACTGTTCACATGGTGGAAGAGGAGGCTGTGTGTGTGTGTGTGTGTGTGTGTGTGTGTGTGTGTGTGTGTGTGTGTGTGTGTGTGTGTGTGTGTGTGTGTGTGTGTGTGTGTGTGTGTGTGTGTGTGTGTGTGTGCGTGTGTGCGTGTGTAGATGTCAAATTAGACAGATCTAATTTTACTGCTGCAATCTGTCAGTCTGCTCCACAAGACTCTGGCCTGCCCACACTGCTGCTCTGTAACACTGCCTCTGTCCTGCTCTGTAACACTGCCTCTGTCCTGCTCTGTAACACTGCCTCTGTCCTGCTCTGTAACACTGCCTCTCTCTGTAACACTGTCTCTGTCCTGCTCTGTAACACTGCCTCTGTCCTGCTCTGTAACACTGCCTCTGTCCTGCTCTGTAACACTGCCTCTGTCCTGCTCTGTAACACTGCCTCTGTCCTGCTCTGTAACACTGCCTCTGTCCTGCTCTGTAACACTGCCTCTGTCCTGCTCTGTAACACTGCCTCTGTCCTGCTCTGTAACACTGCCTCTCTCCTGCTCTGTAACACTGCCTCTCTCTGTAACACTGCCTCTGTCCTGCTCTGTAACACTGCCTCTGTCCTGCTCTGTAACACTGCCTCTGTCCTGCTCTGTAACACTGCCTCTGTCCTGCTCTGTAACACTGCCTCTGTCCTGCTCTGTAACACTGCCTCTCTCCTGCTCTGTAACACTGCCTCTGTCCTGCTCTGTAACACTGCCTCTGTCCTGCTCTGTAACACTGCCTCTGTCCTGCTCTGTAACACTGCCTCTGTCCTGCTCTGTAACACTGCCTCTCTCCTGCTCTGTAACACTGCCTCTCTCTGTAACACTGCCTCTGTCCTGCTCTGTAACACTGCCTCTGTCCTGCTCTGTAACACTGCCTCTGTCCTGCTCTGTAACACTGCCTCTCTCCTGCTCTGTAACACTGCCTCTGTCCTGCTCTGTAACACTGCCTCTCTCCTGCTCTGTAACACTGCCTCTGTCCTGCTCTGTAACACTGCCTCTCTCTGTAACACTGCCTCTGTCCTGCTCTGTAACACTGCCTCTGTCCTGCTCTGTAACACTGCCTCTGTCCTGCTCTGTAACACTGCCTCTGTCCTGCTCTGTAACACTGCCTCTGTCCTGCTCTGTAACACTGCCTCTGTCCTGCTCTGTAACACTGCCTCTGTCCTGCTCTGTAACACTGCCTCTGTCCTGCTCTGTAACACTGCCTCTGTCCTGCTCTGTAACACTGCCTCTGTCCTGCTCTGTAACACTGCCTCTGTCCTGCTCTGTAACACTGCCTCTGTCCTGCTCTGTAACACTGCCTCTGTCCTGCTCTGTAACACTGCCTCTGTCCTGCTCTGTAACACTGCCTCTGTCCTGCTCTGTAACACTTGTTGGGCTTCCTGAGCAGTGAGCATTTGGACAATAGTCTTGTCCTTAACTAAACTCTCCTGTACTAACTCCATGTCACCGAAGCCAAGTTCGTTATCTCAATGCTTCAGCTGTCTTTGATGATTTTATGATAAATGTCGAAGGTACTCATTTTTTTCCTGATGAAAGATGAAGTTTTGATCCTATGAGATTTAAAAAATGCCAATTTCATTCTACGTACTTATGTAGTAGCCTTTGATGTAAAGCATGACTTCAGTATAGAACATTCAGTGTAGTTTATAGAGCTTCTTGTCCCTGTGGGCTCAGACAATGGAGTTGGTGCTCAACACACTGTACGGTCTTCAGAGCATCTCAAACTGTGCTGTCCTCCTTAGAAAAAAGACTTTGAAGTCTTGGATCTGCAAGATCAAACATTCCAATATGAAACTGTTATGGAATCATGTTACGTACGTCTTATCAAAAAACTTTGATCCTCTTTCGCAGGGTTCTGTGAAACCTCAAAAGCTCAGTGTTGCATCCTCTACAGTACCTTACTTAAGCAAAGATCTTTTTTTTTTATGATCAAGGTGTTCTGGTCTATCCAGATGTCTAATATTCCATTGTGGATTGTGTTGTCATCAGCACACGGTATAATAGTACAGCGAAAGTCTAAATGAATGTTCTCTGGTCTTTGGTCTCACGGGTCATGAATTTCTGGCGAGCGCGTTCTTCTATTTTGTGAATTCTGATATGTTCATGTTTAGGATCATGTCACAGGTATGTCATGTTACATTATTTTCCTTGTGTTGTTTTCTCAGTCATACATCTGTGGTTTATCATCTGTTGAGCAGTTGGTTCTGGCAGGATGTTTGTTTTGAGTTTTCAGTGAGTTAAACAGACACAGTGTCCTGTGTCTGGCTGATTCTGGAGTCTACATGTTATCAACCTATTTGCACAACAAACCATTGTTTTAGAATAGGTGATGTCTGCCTGTTCACATAGTAGTAATGTTGAATGCTCGAAATAAAAGTGGTTTTGAATTGTGGCCTTCAAAACCTTGTTGGTTTCCAAGTGTGATCTAGCCATGGATGCAATTTAGAGTAAGTGCCCTCTGGATGAAAAACAAAACTCCCACAAGTGTTGAAAACGGTCCTTTATCCTGCCAGTGGTGTTCGCACGCCACAGTAACACCCCCCCCCCCCCCCCCCCCCCCCCCGCCCCCAACGTCACTTCTCACCTCAGATGTCCAGACTCTCCGGCCTCCAGCCCCGACTGCACCACAACTAGAAGGATATTCCCTTTCAACTTAACGAATCTGAAGTTAATGAGCCAAACAGGATGGGGTCACACACCTTAATTCCAGGTAGTAACTGCTTGAGCTAAATGCTTTTCATTGGCCTCAAAGTGGCTACCTCATACTGAGGTTAAGATGACTTGGCATTGCTCACAGCTTCTTAAAGAGCTTGTGGTGTGGGCTTCCGCACCAGCTGAAGAAACCAGCGGCTTAGTAAACATTTCAACCACGCTCAAGTAAAATAACCTTCAGCCCAATTAATAAAGACTTCTCACTCCTCCGTGTCGGTGGTTTTCACTGCGACAAATCCCACGATCAACATCGCTGTTGCAAACCGCGGCTCACGTCAGAGAAAGCTGCACGACATTTGAAATATACTTTCACATTTAAATGCTCTATTTAGGTGTTGTCTCTTGAACTCCATGTTCAGTTTCTATCAAAGACGGTATCAGTTGGAGCTCATCGCTCTTGGAATTATTACAGAATTAAATCGTTGTTTTTACAGTAACACAGGATTTATTTGGCTTCATGCTAATGAAGCAGATATTTCCAGTGAACTTGCCGTGGGTGGATGAGCTCAGTGTGTTTTCCAGCTATCAGAGATAGAGAGAAGTGTCCGACTGATGATTATTCTGGATGATTACTGATGGCTGTTCTCTCTACACAGTTTGGCATGGAGATCTCACTCAGGACTATGGAGAGATCGTTTGATTCAGGGTTCAGGGCCCTGATGAGCTGCTAAACAGGGATTACCTTTCAGGATGTCAGTTTCATCTTCCAGGATGGAGACAGACAGCCACAAACACATCAGCGGTCTGCTTTGTTCACTGTCAGTATTTGGCAGGGATGTGGTGTTGCACATCCAATCCCACGCCTTCAGCCTTCATGATGAAAACCCTCAGCAACCTGCTGAGATATTTATTTTTAATGGATTTCGACTTTTTGAAGATAAATATGATGAAATCATTCTGCTGCTCTTCTGAACGCCTCTTATGATGAACTGTGTCATATTTTAGGCTCTTGAGATCCTTTCAGAGAGCTATAAACCACTCCCGTGTGGCAAATTAATAATATTACCTGGTGCAAAAACACCAGGCATTTGTAGACACTGCTGAGGTGAGGGGGGCCTGTGGGAACAGGAAATGGCTTATTTGGGACGATGTTCTGCTCTGTAGACTGACTGCAGGGAGGTGAAGAAAAGGGACTATGGGAAAAGTAATAATACCTTGAATCTGATAACAGAATATCGTGTTTCTCAGTAAAAGCATGTGAAGGTATGACGTCAGCGACAGGAAGATGGCTTGCATGCTGTTGTGCTGGGGCTGTGTGTAAAACGCAGTGTTACGGCTTTGATGGTCGTGTCTCGTATCATCTCAGGTACACAGAGGAGAAACTATTTCACCTGATATTTCCCATGAGTGCCACTTTACACTCTCCTGAGTATGTTGAGTATTGCAAAGACCATGTAAATAGCCCTTGTTGGGAAGACGAAAGCAGAGAGAGAGGGAAAAAGGGAGAGGGAGGAACAGGGAGAGAGGGAGGGAGAGAGAGAGGGAGGGAGAGAGGCAGGGACATGGAGGGAGAGAGAGAGGGAGGAAGATGGAGGGAGAAAGAGAGGGAAAGAGGGAGAGGAAGGGAGAGGGAGATAGGGAGGGAGAGAGAGAGGGAGGGAGATGGAGGGAGAGAGAGAAAGACAGAGAGAGAGAGAGAGAGAAAGAGAGATAGAGAGAGAGAGAGAGAGAGAGAGAGAGAGAGAGAGAGAGAGAGAGAGAGAAGAGAGAGAGAGAGAGAGAGAGAGAGAGAGAGAGAGAGAGAGAGAAAGAGAGAGAGAGAGAGAGAGAGAGAAAGAGAGATAGAGAGAGAGAGAGAGAGAGAGAGAGAGAGAGAGAGAGAGAGAGAGAGAGAGAGAGACACGTTACTCTTCCAGCTTGGGTACATGTTGTTGTTTTTCTCGAACTATAAAATGAAATTACCGGAAGAGGGAACTTGCCACTGTAACAAGCATGTGCCAAACCCCAAGAGAAGAAAGTGGATGCAGAACAGCTTGGTGAGAGAGGGAAACATCTGTACAGGACATCACCACTCACAGCCCCCTCCCATTCCCCCAACACCCACACCTCAGCCCCCTTGTCCCCCAGCCACCTCCCCCCTCACACCCAGCCCTCATCCACCACACACCCAGGCCTCCTCCCTCAGTGTGAGGCCCCACATGGCCCCCTAAGTAAGGCCAACGCCACACACAGTCATTTTACAAGTTTCAGTGTTAAGAACCTTGTGGGAATGCTTCTGGACTGCCGAGCGCTGGGGCTGGAAGGTGATTAAAGAAACTACAAGTTGATTGGCGTGATTCATGAAATGTTTTTATGAAGCCTTGATTGAACTCGTTAAAAAATCCCCATTTCGGTAAAAAGTAATGACACTGCATGCTGACACAGGCTGTGTGGTCTTTCCTCACTGGTTACGACTCAACACTGAGATCAGCTTCATCAGAGCTCTAAGACTTGTCCCATATGTCTGAAATACTGACCACATACTTACATATCGTCTATTTCCTGTTCTTATACAATCACTGTCATACCCAGCATCAATCCAGCAGTGAGAAAGCAGTGAACTGATGATGTTGATAGAAAGCAGGGGGTGTCAGACGAACATCCTGAGGAGCAGGCAGGGAGGTTTTGATGGTCGCGCACAGGGGGACAGGGGTGAGAGGGGGAAGGACAGGGGGGAGGAGAGTGGATGGGGGAGGAGAAGGAAGGAGAGGGGACATAGGAGAGAAGAGTGGAGGAGAGGGGGGGAGGGAGAAGAGGAGGGTAAGGGAGGAGGAGGGTAAGGAAGGAGAAGAGAAGGGAGGAGAGGAGAGGAGGGTAAGGGAGGAGAGGAGGGTAAGGAAGGAGAAGAGAAGGGAGGAGAGGAGGGTAAGGGAGGAGAGGAGGGTAAGGGAGGAGAAGAGAAGGAAGGAGAGGAGGGTAAGGGAGGAGAAGAGAAGGGAGGAGAGGTAAGCGGTAGAGTGGAAGGTTTCCAACCGAAATGCCAAGTGGTCCTTGGCTCAGCCAAAGCCTGGATGAATCAGGTCGACAGGCCGTGCAGTTCCCGGAACACGGATCACAGAAGGTGCAGTTTGCGGGGGGAACCTCACAAAATCTGCTGGTGAGAGACAGTTCCAGTTTGGTCCCGGCCCAGCGAACCCATCTGAGCAGGTCTGCATCCTATCTGGTGCCTCTCATTCTACATCAAAGAGCCTCACCCTAGCTCCAGTCCAACACTGACACATCTGTAGCTGCAACCAGGATCCTTCCTCTGGGGCATGACCCAAACGAGAGGCATCCAGACCCACCCAGGCTGTGCTCTGTCACACCCCAAACCCCCCTCAGCTGTGCTGGGATCCAAGTCCTCTGTTGTGTCTGTGAACAGTGTGGAGTCAGATGGTTCAGTGGGTTAAGGTGTTGGCCTTGTGATCAGAAGGTTGTGAGTTTGAATCCCGGCTGTGGCTATGTGATGTTGTGTCCTTGGGCAAGGCACTTCACCCTATTTGCCTCAGGGGGATTGTCCCAGTACTTAAAATGTAAAAAATGTAAGTCGCTTTGGATAAAATCTAAATGAGGTATTATTAACGATGTGATGTTGTGGGTTAGACAGACTGCAGAAGGAAGTGCTTTCAGAGCCTGCTGCATAAACAAGCCCAGAGAGTTGAGCGAGGTCTCTGACTTGCGTGGACAGAGATGCTTCTGTGGATGTGAAGCGCTTGTGTTGGCTCTGTCTCTCTCCGCCCACCTCATCTCCTTGTCTAGACAGACGCTTCTCTCTCAGAGCTGGATCAACACTCTGGGCACCAGCCAGACATGCCAGTCCAAGGGGTGAGTCCACACTGAAGTCTCCGACCAATACACAGTACCGCTTTATAGGTTTAGAATACTGTATTGTTTATTATTTTTGTATCTTGAGGAGATTGATGACATATGCAGGTTCAGCCAGGTGGTTTTGCGTCAGTCTGGGTGCCCAGTCTGACCCTGTGCTGTTATGATCTGATAATAATAAGACTCAAAGTTGAACTGCAGTAAACTACACCTGTGACAGGGTCAGCCTCACATGTGCTCCCATTGTTGCTTGTGAGTGTGCGGTGACAACATGGAGGACGCTTGCAGCTGCTTCTCTGCTACAGAAAGGGAGCAGGGGGTCTGTGCTTCTGATCACAGCCACGTTCAAGAGGCTGGCTGGGGGAAGGGAGGGAGGCAGGCACCCACGTACCCTGCCTGATTCAGAAGCTGCCTCCAAGATACGGTTGCTATGGAAATAAGCATCCTGGGTAACACACAGGGGTCCATGACGACATTTATGCTAACAGCTCTGTGAGTGTGTGTGTGTGTGTGTGTGTGTGTGTGTGTGTGTGTGTGTGTGTGTGTGTGAGTGAGCATGTGTGTCCATGTGTGTGTATGAGTGTGTATATGCATGTGAGCATGTGCGTACAGCATCAGTAACATGCCTGTGAAACTATGTCATGACAACATGTGTTTTTGAGATGCGTGTGTTAGAACAGCTTGCATGTTTGTCTTCAAAGGAAAAACCTCACACCACCTGATGGAAGATGAAGGGGAGGGGAGGGGAGGGGAGGGGAGGGGAGGGGAGGGGAGGGGGAGGGGGAGGGGAGGGGAGGGGAGGGGGAGGGGAGGGGGAGGGGAGGGGGAGGGGAGGGGAGGGGGAGGGAACACATTAAGCATCAGATGATTGAGAAACAGTTTTTTTTTCAAAGATTTCTTCACAAATTAATAGCTAAGGTTATTCATTATTGGTAATTTTATATATTATTTTAGGCCCAAATTAGTTTTCTTTCATCATGAAGTGATTTTCTTTTAACACTAAATCATTTTCTATCTCAATTATATTGCACTAAAATGATCTTTGGGCCATTGAACATATATTACATTTAATTTGGTTGTGGACATCTAATGATTGCCTGATGACTGTAATGAGAAATTGCCCCCCACAGTATGAAAGATGTTGAAAGATAATCAAAGTTTGAAAAGGCACACTTGAATAAATGGCACTAAACTTCCAGTGGTCCAACCAACTTTTAAATATTCAGATTATTCAAGATGATACAGTTAGGAGATTAGCTAGGTTTGTGTATACAAAGCAAAAAACAGATCAACTTTTTTAGGTCTAACATTCCACTGACCCACATAGAGCCTAGTGGACCGATGCTGTTCTGGTGCAGTTCATATGTTCTGGTGCAGTTCATATGTTCTGGTGCAGTTCATATGTTCTGGTGCAGTTCATATGTTCTGGTGCAGTTCATATGTTCTGGTGCAGTTCATATGTTCTGGTGAATCAGATTAAAGCTTTGGAGTCTGCAGGTTAACTGGTTTCCCTGTGAAGGATTGTGAAGCACAGCTCTTCTCTCCAACATCCTCCATTATTATAATTCACCATCTCGAATGGTGACACTGTAAGCAAGCTGCCTTTGTACTGAAAACACACACACTTGCGCTGTCACGCACACAAACACACTAAATATATTACTGCAGTGCTCAGTGTGTGCGGTTCCATTTATGGATTCCGCCACATGCAGCTTAACGAGACTTAACTCAATAATCATCCACTGCTGCTGCTGTTTGGACACTTGCTTCTGCTGCCAAGCTTTGTACCCTGCAGAGCTGAAACATGGTTATGTTGTCAGTCTCCTCTCTCGCTCTCCGAGCATGTTTGAGACAATACGACAGGTTGCCAGGCAACCAGACGGTGCGAGCCCTGGGCACAACGTTTACCGGAGAGACGCTGTTCTATTCCCGGGGGCGGAAGACAATTCAGGTCAACTACTGTGAACACAACATCTCACCTCCAGGTTGCTGCCTGTACTGCAGTAGGACTACCTGCAGGAACACGGATGAGCAGGGATGATTGTGTGGTCAGTTGTCGTGCAGTGATCGTGTCTGTTATTACTTTTCCTCCCTGAGGCAGTAGGTGACCCCAGTGGTGATATATGGACCTCATCTGTTGTCCAATTTGTGCAAAGACAATATTTGCAAACAGGAATGCGGATATCTTAATGTTCCACCAATCCCAGGTGAGAATAGATGGCAGTTTCAATATCCATCTTGAGAGTCAGGGAGATTGATCGCACTGTTGTGGGTTTTGCAATGAAGCAGTCATTTCCCCAGCCAGGAACATCATCAACACTGCCAGCATGCTCCATGTTGTTTACAGCCACTGGCTATTTCACTAGCAATATCGTTGCACAACCATTTTCAACATGGGCCTTTGTGATATTAGTTTTTAAAGATGAGGAATATGATGCATGAATGGCAGACTACAATAACACTCACATTAATATTCATGTCGAAAAAATGATTACCAATTTATTTTTTTGCTTGCTATTGCTTGAATATAAATCTCAGACTGCATAAATACAGCATTGTAATAAATGAGACCTCAATAAAAAATATATCTTACTACCCATTTGGCAACTTTAGCATAGGACAAGCAATTTTGGTAATTCCATTCTAATCATCTGATTCAATAACCAATAGTGTGATGTTATTCCTCCAGGTTTCAACACTGCTTCACTTTCTAGTCAGGGTTTAAAACTTGGGAAAATATTCTCAATAAAATCATCGTTAAACTAATGCTGTCTCTTCTGCTTGCCAACCTTTTCTCTCTTGTGTTCGAGAGGCGACGGAATCGGATGTGTTTTTGAGATCAATAAAGTGCTTTGAATCAATAACAGACTGGTCAGTATGCAGTAATTAATGGGACCATTAGAGACTCAATTTGAGACTGAAACACAAGCAAGAGGGATTTCTGGGTATATTTCCACCAGCGTCAATCAACTTTGTATCTTTGATCCTGACTGGAAAATATGAGCCTAATTGACTGATGATGAACTGTTGCCCAAAATGGTGAGACCTTTTTGTCAAGATGTTACGTAACATTTTTGTTTCTGTTGCTAGGAGACCTACAGGTAGGCAAGTATTAATGTACTCCACTCAGGCAACGCTAGGCTACATTTTTCCAAACAAGCTAGCCAGAACGATACGGTGACCTTCAACAGCAGGAGGTGTCTGCTTACGGGATGTGTGTTAACAGATGATTCATCCAGACCTCAGCTTTAACAACACTAAGCTATAGTTACAAACCAGCCTGAGGACTGGATGTTCCTGGATGTGACTGGACTGAATGCACAACATGTTTGTCATGTTACACTTTTAGAGTTGTGTTTTTTGTTGGTGAGGTGGCTCTTATTTGGCTTCCTGGGGATATGTTGTTGTTATGTTGAGAAGAAAATGAGAACATACTTGTTAGCTGAAAACACACTGAAGAAAGAGTACGAATGTCAGTTTGTTATATTTTGGAGTTGTATTTTTGAAATGTACACATGTTTGTGTTTGTGTTGTGTTTTCCCAGATAGTTAATAAGAATGTTTTTTTTTCATACTATCTGACTAAAATCAAAATAAACCCAAACATATGTATCAGCGAGCGAGTTTGCAGTAGTGCTTAGTGTAGCAGTGAGTCTCAGTGAGCTGGTGGTCGCCAGGCAGGTGAGGACAGGAACAGGAAGATGATGAAGTACCTTTCACTTCCTGTGTGTGTTGGTGGCCTCAGCCTTCCAGCAGAGCACCTGGCCTGACAGTACCTGGGATTGGGGTCGTACAGCCCTGCCCCCAGGGAACAGCACAAGAGGCCAATTAGGCTGGTATCAGACCCTCTCCTCTCCTTCATCCTCTCCTGGTCTTAGCAAGCTGCAGATTTACAGTGTGTGTGTGTGTGCACACTTGTATGTGGAAATTACAGGTTTACAGTGTGTGTGTGTACGCTTGTGTGTGTGTGTGTGCGAGCACTTGTGTGTGTGTGTATGTGCGTGTGTGTGGAAATTACAGGTTTACAGTGTGTGTGTGTACGCTTGTGTGTGTGTGTGTGCGAGCACTTGTGTGTGTGTGTATGTGCGTGTGTGTGGAAATTACAGGTTTACAGTGTGTGTGTGTGCGCGCTTGTGTGTGTGTGCACGTGTGGAAATTACAGGTTTACAGTGTGTGTGTGCTTGTGTGTGTGTGCGTGTGTGCGTGTGTGTGTGCGTGTGTGTGTGTGTGTTTAGAAGCTGCAGCTTCACTGTGTGTTTGCTTACTGCAGGCTTACACAGTCTGGAGCTCTGGGGTCTGTTGGTTATTTCTCCTTCTTCATGATAGTTGTCATTGTCACATGTCATAAAGGTTTATCTTATCTTATGTCTATTGAATTCCCTGCATTCGTTTCTGAAGATATTGATAGATCTGAATCACTGAACAGATCATGCTAAACGAGACCTTCTCATTAATGGATGTTTTTAAGGCTGAGACACATTCAGTACTGGATGTCTTGGGACACATCCTCCTCCCTCGGAGGTTTGAGGAGGGGGCATCAAAGACCATGTTCTCCTCTCCTAGTGACAGTCAGTGATGAATAATACAGCTCTCTCTGAAGCCAGCCTCTCCCACACACTAGGCTTCTGGATCAAGGGAATAACTGTGGGGATCTATGCATGGAACACTAGAACTAGTCAGAGTGTGTGTGTGTGTTGTCTCCTTCAACTATCCTTTGTGGCCAGAAATCACAATAAGGATAGTAAACTGATATTGTGTTAGGGTTAGGATTAGGGGTTAGGAATGCTATTGCTGTCAATGTGAGTTACTTGTTGGTCCTTTCTAGGATAGTAAAATAGACCTGGGTGTGTTTGGGTGTGTACATGTGTAAAGTGTGTGTGTGTGTGTGTGTGGGGGGGGGGGGGGGTGGAGTCAGACCACTGACCTGGAGGAGGGTGCCATGGTAACGGTCTGATTCTGACTCTTTAATCAACACAATTGGTTCCAGTAATCTGTTAACATCACCAGCTATCACATTTCCCAGGAACGACATGCATGGTTAAGGCTTTCTGCTGATACCATCAAACACATTCATCACATCCCCAGCCCACCTCCACCACATCCTTACCCCAGCCACATCCACCACATCCTTACCCCAGCCACATCCACCACATCCTTACCCCAGCCACATCCACCACATCCTTACCCCAGCCACATCCACCACATCCTTACCCCAGCCACATCCACCACATCCTTACCCCAGCCACATCCACCACATCCTTACCCCAGCCACATCCACCACATCCTTACCCCAGCCACATCCACCACATCCTTACCCCAGCCACATCCACCACATCCTTACCCCAGCCACCTCCACCCACATCCTTATACCATGGTTTAAATGCTCCAGTTCTTCTGAACTCTGGATACCTGGATGTATTCCATCCAGTCAATGTCACTTATTCTGCTTTTATCGCTATTCTTTCTGTGTATCTGTATTCAGCCTGCAGGCTGCACTTCCCTATCAGCAGCGGTCTCTGGAGGATCGAGGTCCCTCGCTGAATATCTTTCTCCCAACATTTCTTCCATTTTTCTCTCAGAGTTTTCCTTGATAGTTTTAGTTCAGTTTAGCTACGGTTCTTTGGGCACATATGAAGCCCTGTGTTATACAACTTGACAAAGAAACGAGTCGGTTTCAAAGTTGGTTTGTATTTCATGTTGTGCCACAAAATGGTCATTTGCGTTCTGGGAGACCAGGAAGATGTATCAGATGTCCTTCAAAAAGCAGGCTTGGCTTCAAGCCCTCACAATCTCTCTCTATCCGATGGTGAGTCATTTAGAAAGGCACAGACACATCTAAATCAGCTTTCACACGAACGCCAACAACATCGCCTCGACTGTAGAGGTTATTTGCTGGGAACAGATCATTATGTTCTGGAGATGTCTTAATAACATCTGAAGATTGATAGCTTCTTGTCCTACATTGTAATCCTGTCATAATTTACATCCAATTAGAGGAATCACAATGACATTAGAATGACGTCACAAACTACATGTAGAGAAGGAAGCAAAGCAAGTGAAAATTCATTGCATCCGAGAGCAACTTCCTGTTTCAATGTGACATGTAATTCATGAGCATGTTTGGGTTCCCTGCTTGTTTTCCCTCCTCCAGACATGGTCACATCCTCTTGATTTGGGGGAAAAGGGTGGGGGTCCTTCTATGATAAAGGCCTCATTAAGTAGAACTAACCAGATCAGAAGAAGATACTGCCATCTAGAGGAAACATCAAAAACACGATTCAATTCTCAGCAGCCATTTTGTTTTAAATCAATATTTCTACTCTTCGCCTTTCCTAAGATATATATTTCTTTAAACAAGCTATCAGCTCTGTCCATGTTTCAGTCTCACCGTTCAAATGCATCGACCATGAAGATGCTAATGCAGCTGGTTTCCATGCGCAGGGTGACTCCGTCCATCGAGGGAGAGTGTGACAGCGCATTAGACAAAGAGGCGGTGGATGTCACGCATGCTTTCCTCTGCCCGTGACATCGGCACACTCGCAAACGCCTGGGTAAGGTCACGCCGGTATCACAACCGCACGGCCCATTAAGGAGACCTTCCTCCCACCAACCCCCACCCCCCCCCCCCCAACCCCCACCCCCGAGGGGCCTCTTCGTTTGAAAGGTGCAGTGTACACCAAGCTTGTTTGATGTGGTAAATTGGCCCCGAGTTGAGAGGGGGAAGTGGCGATTGCGTGACCTCCACCGTTTGCGTAGATGAAACAGAGTTCTCCAGGATGTTTCCAGCAGAGAGGGCGAACAAGAAGGACATTCTTGAGGAGGTGTGGAGAGAGAGGTGTGTGGGGGGCTGCCTGCATGCCCTCCCCACTCCACCATGTGTGCCTTCATTCATACTGCCTGGACCCCTCTGTCCAAAATTAACTGTGGAACAATAATCAAATCTCCTCAGTCCAGAAAAAACAATATGGACTTTATATGAAATGCACTTAAGACACTCCTTAGATGTAGTCTGGGAAATCCCCCATCTGGATGTGTGTGTGAGGGCATGTACATGCATGTGTGTGTGTGTGCTGTATATGTGTGTGTACTGTGTTTGTGTGTGTATTGTGCATACTGTGTTTGTGCATGTACTGTGTGTGTACTGTGTTTGTGTGTGTGTACTGTGTATGTACTGTATATGTGTGTATACTGTGTTTGTGTGTGTGTGTTTTGTGCGTGTATTGTGTATTGTGTATTGTGTCTGTGTCTGTGCATGTACTTTGTGTGTACTTTGTGTTTACTGTGTTTGTGTGTGTACTGTGTGTGTACTGTGTGTACTGAGTGTGTGTGCTTGTACAATGTGTGCGTAGATGAATGAGTATACACTTCTACTCGTTAATCCTGAGGAGGGGGTGATCAGGAGGAGGAGATGATCAGGAGGAGGTGATGATCAGGAGGAGGTGATGATCAGGAGGAGGAGATGATCAGGAGGAGGGGGTGATCAGGAGGAGGGGCTGATCAGGAGGAGGGGGTGATCAGGAAGAGGAGATGATCAGGAGGAGGGGGTGATCAGGAGGAGGTGATGATCAGGAGGAGGAGATGATCAGGAGGAGGGGGTGATCAGGAGGAGGGGGTGATCAGGAGGAGGTGATGATCAGGAGGAGGGGGTTATCAGGAGGAGGGGGTGATCAGGAGGAGGAGATGATCAGGAGGACGAGATAATCAGGAGGAGGGGATGATCAGGAGGAGGTGATGATCAGGAGGAGGGGGTGATCAGGAGGAGGAGATGATCAGGAGGAGGAGATGATCAGGAGGAGGTGTCACCCATGTTCAGCACCTCTGACAGCAGATGTGCTCTTGTCTCATAGCTGGTGTCTTTGAAGGTGTGTGTAAACAACGTCACCTTGTTTATTTCAGTCTGACTGAACTTGCTGATACCATCAGCCATGTCTTTGTTAATCTGTCTGGGGTTCCAATTGTGTTCGACTTCTATGAATACATATGGATGTTTATGTCAACAGAAATTAGTAACCATAACAAACAATCATACTTGATTTAGATGCATCAAATACACATCAATACCGTGATACATCAATAGATGTTGTCACGTGAACGCTATTTCTGACCAGCACATACAATACAAACAATCAAATGTTCCTGGGTGTCCACAGAGCTCCTGATTTCCGCTTGTCTCTCTGAAATCACAGTTGCATAGCAACACATCTTCCAACCGCTATTCAACTCTGCTGCAACAACTGTCATTTCCGCTCAGCAGCCATTTTCCACAGCAACTTTCAGATGACAAACTGCAACTGTGCGAGGACGAAGATGATTCATTCCTGGATCCCTTTTGGAGATGTCACCATCTCTCATCTTCCCCACGTTACGTCAGCAGTTTGATAGAGTTTACTGCATGAGTTCAGAGGCAGATCACACTTCTGCCAGTGGGATCTTTACATGTGTCATACTGGACCAGGGGAAGCTATTGCTCAGTGGTCAGAGAAGTTCACTGGAAATTATGGAGATTAAAGGTTCAAATCCCCTGGTACTGTTATCATCAGGGGGTGAGCATCTGTTATCCAGCTTCTACTATCAACACTAACTATCAGCTACATCCTGAACAAGTCACAAAGATATAGGAGACGCAACCTTTGATAAATTGTACAAATCTCTGGTTTGCCCTCGATAAGGATGGAACACGCTTCTCCAGACTCTGCGAGCAGCCTGTACACACACCTGTACACACACCTGTACACACACCTGTATACACACCTGTACACACACCTGTATACACACCTGTACACACACCTGTACACACACCTGTACACACACCTGTATACACACCTGTACACACACCTGTACACACACCTGTACACACACCTGTACACACACCTGAACACACACCTGTACACACATCTGAACACACACCTGTACACACACCTGTACACACACCTGTACACACACCTGTACACACACCTGAACACACACCTGTACACACATCTGAACACACACCTGTACACACACCTGTACACACACCTGACACCTGAACACACACCTGAGGAGCAAGTTTAACTGATCTAGTCAAGCTACACTTGAGGAGATCCTTTATAACTGATGCACATGAGCTGGAAGATGCTCAGTCCATCCATCCACACCGTCCTGTTTACAGTAATGTTCTGGTGGAGTGTGTGTGAGGAGGGATATTACTCTGTTCTGCAACTAGGGATCAATTGCATTTTAATGACCTTAAGGAACCCGTGCTTCAAGTGTTCCACTTCCCCTCCCTGAACACCCTGCCAAGGAGCGAGGGAATATTTGAATATGAGTTACTGCTGAGTTTGGGATTTTTAGGAGAGGACAGTGTTGTTCACTTGGCTGAGGGAACATGTATCTATTTTTTATCTTTCTCTACAGACCCTTCTGCTTAGTAAAACTGCAGAGCCAACAAATTGCAGCAATTATAAAGGCAATTCGGGCGGAAAATCCTGTGACGTTAATGCAACTTAAAATTCATGTCCATATTTTGGATATGGAGGACGACTCTGTAAACTTGGTGAGGTTGTGACAAATAACATGTTTAATTCATGAGATGGTTGCTCTGATATTTAATTATACCGGGCGAAATATAGACTATGCTAAATCTACAATGGGTGTTTTTTTCAGTCATAAATCGTGTTGATTATTCTGGCATTAAAATAGTAACAGGATTTTGCAGTTAATTAAAAAATAATTGCATTGAATATTCTAACAAATTAAATGTAGAGCATCATTCACTGCTACCAACACCACAGCCCCTAACACACGAGGCCTACAGGATGACCCAAGAATGATGTTTTGGCCCCCTCTAGTGGAGAGCGTCAACACTGCAGCAGCTGACTCCAAATGACAGCTTTGAACCAGGACCAAAGTCTTAAAAATAATTTGGATAAAAAACAATTTTAGAAAGTTTTTTACAAGTCAGTCAAAATCACACCAACAAGTTTTTTTTTTTTTTTACAGTATATTTTCTGGTATCGTTAGGCCCACTGTTTATTTTTCTCACAACTTTTTACTTTTATTCATATATATTTTTACTTTATACGTCTCACATTTTTTAACTAGACTCATTACTTTAGTTTTAGGGATGTTCGATTTAAGTGAAGGATTGTGTGTGCTTTTGCCATCTCAGTTCATAACAGTCGTTCAATCAATGTAGTCCACAAATGAGACATTATTTTCAGATTCAAACCTCTTAAACATGTTTTTGATGCAGTCATCTAATTAACATGATGATTGTGTGTCATCAAAATGTTGGTTATAGTGTGAAAGGAGAGATTAAATCATTGTTTGCTGCATTTTAATCGATCAATCCAGATTTTCTTTTTTGCTGACAACTCCTTTGAAGCTACCAACAGGGTGCAGCATAGCATTGGTTAGCATATTAGACATTTGTAAATTATTTCACCCAAAAAACATTGACATCAAGCTGCCAACCTGAAATTTGGTACAGCAAGTACCCCAAGAAATCGATATTTCAGAATACAACAATATCTGGTCCATGTTATCATTTTGGAAAAATATAATATACTTGTTGTAATAGGTCTACAGACAAAATTATAGATTTGTCTGTAATTCTCATTCATGTAAAGTCCTTTTTTTGTAGTTGCATAGAATATTTTTTTCTTCCAACAGTCACATGAGGGTGTGACTTTACAGGACTTTGTCACATGTCAGATTTCACAGATGGCATCTTTATGTGAAAACATGACATTCTTGCATTGGTATCACGTGTATTTTTTTCCACAAAGTACCAAGGTTAAAAGGGGCACGTTTTTCCTGTTAAGATGAGTCAACATACAAATGGTGCAATAACATGGAGGTCAAAGACTTTTCAACGAGCACAAAATGTCTTGTTTTCCCTCTTTACCAATTTTTATAGTATTCTTCTAGAATCCGCATTACTTTTTAAAACCTACTAACTGTAGGCTACCACTTAGCTGGAGTTTGACTCAAAAAGATTATTGATCTGAAACATACCCAGACAATGGTTAACCTTTCACCCTTGACCTGGCTATCAGCTCTCATGGTATAGTCAGGTCTGGTCCAGGTAAAGTTACCCCCAGGTAATAATATTTTTTATGATGATATTAGTTACGTGCTTGGTTATGTCTGTCAGATAGAGTTTTTGCAGTGGAGCCCAAGGTAGCAGTTCACGCGAAAGTTAACGTGTTCAGTAAACATGGTGGAGGAGATGGAGATGAATCATGACTACTAACGAGTCACTGGAGAGCGTCAGCGGGGTCACGGCAGAGGAACTCTCCCACGCACACGCTATCGAAACGCCTGCTTCCCGATCATGGAGGTGGTTGAAGTAATGTTTATCAAACATGATCCATTTTGAAGTCAGAGGAGGGCCTTGCATGGGGCAGGAGGAGGCCATGAAGACACGTCAGTCTCTCCTGTCACACTGTGGCACTGTGTGATGGCAGAGCAGGAGCCCCACCAAGCTGGGCTCCGAGTACGAGGTGACATTTATGAATACGAACACACGTCATTAATATTCATACTGCTATGAAGAGACGTGTATGTGAATATGACGACTAAGTAACTATGAAGATGATGTGATTATTAGATGACATACACGGTATTCGACATGCACTTCCTGAAGGTGACATGGAGGTTCATAAGCCTACTAAGGATGTTTCACCTGAGATTATAGGTGAGTGTCATCATGACCGTGAAATAGACTAAGAAGGTTATAGTCACATTCTGTGTGCGTTCAATGTTCATTGCTTAGTCAGAACAGGCTTTAACGTGAACATGACATGACCAAGCATGTCACCAGTAAACACGCTTCAGCAGGGGCGAAAGGTTCCTCCATCATAATCCATTCACCATATGACCGCCAGCTGCCAAAGCTGTTGTTTGTTTAGCTTCACACTGGATGCGCTGCTTTAAAGTTGCTTGTGAATGTGTCTGACATTATCTGGGTTTAATAGTGTTCAGTGCAGATTGTACAAAGTCTACAAGGTACAGTTTGATAGTGAGAATTAATTGTCCAGTCGTAAGACTTACATTTCAGGATTATTATCCTTTACTGTATATTTTTATCCAAAATACATGGCTCAGTTTCCAAAAGTAACTAACTGGTCAATAACTCTAATCCCTTCAGGACCTCCATGGAGAAAATATCGAGGCAAAAGGAGCCTTAAGGGCAGTCAGGTGGCTAAGTGGTTACGGTGTTGGCCTAGTGATCAGAAAATGATGAGTTAGATTCCTGGCTATGAAAACATGATGTTGTGTCTTAGGCACTTCACACTGTTTGATGTGGGGTAATGTAGATGAGAGGTGAGGATAAGAGACTCTTATAAATGTAAGAAGAGTATTTAGTCAGTCAGCATTTCAATAATATATATTTTATTAAAGCATTTACACACACACATATATAATGCCAGAACATATTTGAGGATTTTAGTCAATAATACAAAAAGCATTTTACCGTCTTCAACACGAGTAATGGAACAATAGTGATCATCACAATTAAGAAGTATTTACAGCTATTACATATGTTCTGCATAAATATAGTAGAAAATTGTATGAACACTATATACTATATATAAATGGTATACACACTAAATAATACTTTTTTTTACATACACTATGTACATATTTAATTCCTTTTATTTTGATCGTCCCACATGCCAGTGAAACTCAAACTGTAGGAAACATCTCACTAGTCTAAAATGTTTTTTTTCTCCTCCCTAAAATCTGTTCTTACATCTTTAGTTTGCGCACAGAAAACCTGACAGGTGGAAAACAGTGATGGATGCTGTTTGATGGTCCCCCCCCCCCCCCCACTAACACACACACCTCCACACCCCCCAAAGACACACTCACTCACCCACCCACCCCACACACACACACCTCCACACCCCCCAAAGACACACTCACTCACCCACCCCACACACACACCTACACTCCTCCCGAAAGACACACTCACTCAACCACCCCACACACACACACCTACACTCCTCCCCAAAGACACACTCACTCACCCACCCCACACACACACACACCTACACTCCTCCCGAAAGACACACTCACTCACCCACCCCACACACACACCTACACTCACCCCCAAAGACACACTCACCCACCCCACACACACACCTACATACCCACCCACCCCACACAAACACCTACACACACACCTACACACACACCTACACACACACACCTACCCTCTCCCTACACTCATACACCAGCCGCCTCCCCACACGTACACACATCCTCACACACACACCTATCCCCTCCCCACTCACACACACCTACTCACATACACACACCAGCCCCCTACCCCCCACACACACACACCTATCCCCTCCCCACACACACACACCTAGTCACACACACACACCAGCCCCCTACCCCCCACACACACACACCTATCCCCTCCCCACACACACACACCTAGTCACACACACACACACCAGCCCCCTACCCCCCCCACACACACACCTACTCCCCCAGACACCTCCCCCCACACACAGACAGACCCCCCACCCCTTCACTGCTTCCCCTCCTGTGCTGCGTTCTCAGATCAGGGAGAGGAGGAAGAAGCCACGTCTGACCACTGAGATGCCCCCTAGTCTGAGTCCTCACTGCTGCAGTAGGAGCTGTCACAGTACTCGGCTGTGTACAGGAAGGTGTGCACGTTGGGGTTCAGCTTGGGCACCCAGTGTCGCGGCACCAGGAACGTGGCCAAGTTAAACAGGTCCACAAACACTTTGTAGCGATCGCTGCATTAGGAGAGAGGAGACACACAGAGAGAATTAACGTCACTCCAGTCACACTTAATTAAATCGGAAAAAAAGATTGTGGCATTGTTGACCGCTGTGAAAGTGACCACGTCTCAGCGTGGTTTCCCTGGCAGCAAGCGTGTGTTGCTATGCTGCTGTGCTGTCAGGATGATGAATCGTTCCAGTAAAGCATGAAAGACACACCTGACTGTGGAGCGCAGGTAGTGGTAGCCAGATGATCCACCTGTCCCTGCCTTGCTGCCGATCATCCGGTGCACCATGCACACGTGGTTATCTAGGGCACAGGAGAACACATGTGGTTGTCTAGGACACAGGGGGGCACAATGTTTACACCCCTATTGGGTCAATGACCTTGGAAAAGCTCTTTCTTGAGCAATCCAATGTCAAAGTGCATTTACTAGTCAGGTTACTTGATTACATATTTGTTTGAGGGATGTTAAGTGCTTTCAACAAGTTGTTTTTAATGCTTTTGGTCTTTACTTTCTTGAGGCATTGATGAGCCTGCAAAATCTATACAGTATAATGTGGACATTCAGGACACTGTCTTACATCTCCATTTTGTCATGAGCATGTCGATATCCATCAGGGAGGTGAGGAGCTGGAAAGGCACTTGGAACCTGGGTTCCTCTCTGGAGTCAAAAGAACCGTCCAGAATGTTTTTGGTTAAAAGAAAATTCTAGAACGCTACTGGTGCATGTTACAGGATGTAAACGACATTCTAGAATGTTTATGATCTAGAACGGTAGTGGATTAACGAATAGTTTTGTCAACTAAAACTTCTTGCAGGCTAAATTTAAGCCTAAAAACGGTAAAACATTTAGAAAAAACTGGTTACCTGTAGAAGTAGATCATCAGAGCTCCTTGAAGTGCCTTGTAAGATAGACGTCTGTCACCTAGAAAGACATAGAAAACCTCTTGTATTACTCCTAGCATGGATGATGATGATGATGATGATGATGATGATGATGATGATGATGATGATGATGATGATGATGATGATGATGATGATGATGATGATGATGTTTAATTTAACATGGGTTGACACCGGCTAAATTGGAGAAAACCCTGTTTGCCATCAGAAATTTTGGGACGTTCAATTGATGTCCAGTGTTGCATACCAATGTGACTACAAGTACCCAGAATGCAAGAGGTGTAGCACCTTACCTTTGCTCAACAAGTGCTCATGTCTCTTCTCATCAAACAGAGAAGTGAAAACCTCCTTCTGCTTGGTCAGGTCTTCCATCATCTCCTGCTTGTCCTCTGAATCTTCTACCAGCTGTCCAAATAGAACTATCTTAGTCTCGGTGTGAGTCACATGTGTCACATGTGAGATTAAAAGGTATGTTCTTGTTTGGGACAACATTTTAATACAGGTGTGAGTCAGGCGATACCTCGATTTTCTCTTTTTCCAGTCGCAGTCCTTCAAAGATGTTGACTTCTAACTTCTCCCAGAAATTGAAGCCGTTTTCTTCCAAACCTGGGGTCCTCTCAAGCCATTCCTGAACACCACAGCAAAAGGTTTAAACCCCATCTTAAAAACACTGAAACTAAAAGATGTTGTTAAATGCTAATGCTATGGTGCTAACCAAATTATTGGAAAATGTAACTTTTATTAATAAGTGTTCTGTTGCACTTTCTACGTGCAGTACTCTAATTCATGTAGCAAATATTTTCATCCAAGGATTAAAATACATACGTATTTTTTATGAAAGATGTGAAGTTTGTCAGCATGTTTACCTCCACTAGTTTGAGCAGTGTTGGTTCTTTCTCAGAGCACATCAACTTCTCGCTTTCAGAGCCTTTGAAGTTGTCCCTGTAATGGCGCCTGTTGTAAGGAACCCTCAGATTGTCTGGAACCCCAATCTTGTTCTCCAACAGTCGAAATTGTAGACTCTGAAATCCGGAAGCTGGGGTCAGGTACTCCCTACACACACACACACACACACACACACACACACACACACACACACACACACACACACACACACACACACACACACACACACACACACACACAGACACACACAAAACTGAGTGTAGTAAAACGGTTGTAAAACAATTGTAAAGCAGTTCAAAAGGTTTATGGCATTATTATTTAGGTAAAGATTACCAAAGGTTATCTGTTTTCTCACCTGAAGTCAAAGAAATCCAAGGCTGTCATTGTCTCTAAGACCGAGAACTGGTCCACTAACAGTCTGAAGATCATTACGATTCTGTGGATTCGAGTGTTGACCTTCAGCATGTTACGTTCATCACGAACCTGGAACATTAAGACAAAAATAAGACTTTCGTTGTAAAAAAAAAAAAAAAAAACTTGTCAGAAAATGCCAAAGGTTTACTACAGGGCTAAACTTTGATGAAGATCATTATGGATTCAGTAGAAATGTAATAAACTCTTTTTGAAGTAGGATTAGTTTCTTAACTCAAACATCCAGTATTTATATGTACATTACTGTTAAGCAACTGAACTTCTACTGAGATATTTAAATGGACTGTATTTCTCAGAAACTCCTTAATATACACTACTCACATGTCCACTGATGAAGATTTCTCGTACTGAATCAAGCTCCCAAAGAATCTGTTTGAACCAGAGTTCATATGCTAGGATAGGAAAAGATACTTGACGTTAAGATAAATTTAAAAAAATTAATGTACAGACGTGAAAATTGTTTCGTTACAGTAAACAACCAGTAAACAAACTTGTTCTCTCAACAGGAACATCGCCTCACCTTGATGAGTAACGATGAAAAGATGTTCATCGTGGATCTTGTTGCCTTTCAGTTCACTCTGAAGAACTTGGGCAGTCACAACCTTGTCCAACTGTAAACATACAAACATCCAATTTACAACAACTCTGTGCTTTTCAATCCTGTTGAATCCTGAATAGATTAGTTATAGTTATATTAGGTCAATGGATGGTGGACAGGAAGGGTGTACCTGCAGGTAATCCCCATAGATGATTCCTCCTTTGCTGGCATTGTTAATCCCAATTTGAGAAGAATCCTCCTCTTCATCCTTATTGGGAGGCTTGCTTTTAAACAACCTGTTGTGAGAACAGACAGGATTCAAAGCTCACTTTGGTGTATTTGTCAGCATTGCCAACTTCTACTATGATAACCATTAAAGACAATGATTTGAAACAAGTGAATAAGACTATTTGGACGCAACTTAAAAAAACATCAACATTTTGTCTGAATTTTGTTGACATTTTAACAATGAAAATCTGCTATTAAATATACAATATTACATATGTAAAATTAATCAATTAAATTGTGATCATATTACATACAGGTGCTTCTTCTCCAGATATGGACATCCACTCATAACGATCCAAATTATCCACAGAGATAAAAAAAAAGATATGTTTCTTTTGTTGCTTTTCAGTTTACTGGGGTCCTCTCAAGACACGAATCATTTAAAGGCTCAACTCATCCAATCAGGCGACGGAGCGTTCAACATCCGGCCCGCCTCCTTCTGCACCAACCACATCTTTATTTGTTTTCAGGAGCTCAAAATGAACTTTGTTTTATTTGAAAAAGAATCGAAACAGATGTCCACTGCATGCATGACAGTCACTCAACATGTGCATCGGAAATAATTTGTTTATCCAACTGGACGTTCATCAGCAATAAACATAAATAATGACTATAAATAATTTAGCTTGTTTTCTTACACGTAACTGTCACCTCCATGTTTATTCTCTTGAATGTCGGTTAATAAATACATGTAAATGTTATTGTGAATACATGTAAATGTTATTGTGAATACATGTAAATGTTATTGTGAATAAATGTAAATGTTATTGTGAATAAATGTAAATGTTATTGTTTTCTTGTTTGGTGAAAGGACTTCCCTTTGAGGTCAAAGATCATCCTAAAACAAAGTCCAGAAATGTTTTTATATGTATACATTAATATGCATTTATACATTAATATTTATCCTATGTATAAACTCACTTCAGGCGCTGGCGCGAGCTGGCTGCTGATCATAACATTGTCATAATGTATATTACCCTGCAACTTCCACCCCCTGGAGGACAAATAAAGGTTCATCTAATCTAATCCTATTTAATCAACCATAATTAAAAATAAATGAATAAAATAACAAACTCACATGTAACAACCCTATGTAATAGTAATCGTGTATTTGTCAACAAAATAATTATATAATTCTCATATTTGATGCCAATGTAACATCAGGATCAAAGTCAGGAGCTGTCAAATATAGTTACATAATATCTGTAAAACTTTCTATTGACTTATTCATGGCTAAAACACACTCACTTGAGGACCGATTGTTGATGTTGGGAATGTTTGTTGATGATTGTTAACATTGCAAATGTTTGCCATTGGGTTAATATATACTCTTTGAGTCTCTTGATTTAAGAGGGTTCACACAGTGTCTGCTGAGTGTGTTTTGTTTTCGGAGAACTGTTTTGACAAAACCTTGACAATGTTACACCATTGATCCACTCCATCGATCGGATGCCACAACTTCAAATTATAACTTCTGTAAGTTTGACACCATGTGTCATAAAGTGCTTGCTGATTTCTTGTCGTCAGCCTTTGGTAAAAGGACAGATCTGCCCCATGTACCACCCCCTAGAGGGTGGCAAAGATTTAAGAATCAAACATGGGTTTCAAACCAGTCAACACTAAGAAAAACACTCCCAACTTGAGTGTAAGAGAGGATCCAATCTAACTCAACAACAGTTTATAAAACACCCTCACATTCTTCTCGTACAGCTCACCCATTTCGTTAACCCAGTTCCATATGACAAGCATCACACTCTCAATGTGAGTCTCCCTGAAATCATGAGCTCTCTTGTTTTCACACAGTCTCTTTGTAGCTCCCTTGGTGGGACAAGTCTACACTGTCCTCAGAAGATCATAGGAATGGTAACAAGCAACTATTTGGGGATCTAGACTTGGTGCAAGCTAGGCTTGATGTTGCAGACACAGTCTTAACAGAGGAAACCCCAAATCCTTTGTTCTCGTTTCTTTCTTTGCTCCAACTCTCAAGCAGACACAGTCGTTATAGCAACGAGCGCTACGACAGAAACATGACTAAGGAAACTGATTGTCCACCAGTTTGTCAGATTATCCAGTTTGGTTGTGTATTGTTAGTTTTGCTGTAGCAGAATTGTTACTAAAAGACATATGGCACCATGTTCACACACTTGTTTGGCAAAGCATGAATCTATCACCATTCATGAATTCATTCATTTTGTACTGCTTATTAGTGGTGCTGCTTATTACCATTAGGGGTCACAGGAGGCTATATCCCAGTTACTTTTCGGCCTTAGGCAGGGTACACCCTGGACTGGGGCTAGCTAGTTGGAGGGCTATCACACAGTTAGAGACAACATAGAGACAACCATTCACTCTTACAGTCATACACTAGGGTTAGGGTGGCCAATTAACCTACCACATCCAGCCTTGGATAAAGGAGTCAATGTACCACATGCATGTCTTTGGACGGTGGGAGGAAGCCAGAGTGCCCGTAGACAACCCACGGTAGCAGATGGTGAACATTCAGACTCCACCCAGAGATCATGTCAACGTTTCAAAGAAAAAAGGACTTCAGCAGTGTGTGTCTACGGCGTGTCAACAGTGTGTCAAATATAAACATACTTTACATAAACCTTCCGTGATGTTTCTCTTGCCATGCAGGCTTGTTCACATATTTGACATGGACACTAAACACATGCTATGTGTGGGAACCTTCCTAACAGACATGTTTAGGCCATGTGACCACACACGTGGACATGTGTGGCGTGTTCTCAAATCCCATAGAATATTTGACAATTGTTCTTAAAACGAATCCCTGTTCTGGAAGAGTCGATATCTGTCAAAGTTCACAGCCTCCCCCTCAGAGCCCCCCCCCCCCCCCCCTCCCTCCATCTGTCATCAGTCAGAAACCTTGTCATCGGAATAGATGGCTTTTGGAAACTTGTGTTCACACAATCAAAAGGGTGGTCAGAATGTCAGGGGAGCAGGAAATGACACGCGATTACATTGCTCTGATAGAAGCTTTCAGCCTCATACTTCCCTGATCAGATCATTCTACCATCAGGACCCGCTTTTAACGTTGTCTAATGCTTTCTGCCAGCTCTGCCATGTCTCAACAGCAGCTGCAAGGAAACTCCTGAGGTGAACTAAACTGCTTCAGAAGAAGGCAGTGAATCATGAATCATTCACTATTAGACCTTTGTCAAATCCTGGAGATAATTTTTCAAATCAATAGGTGACCTAGGTTCAATAGGTTTGATTGTGCAGAACCATCTCTTATGAGGCGTTGTGAATGATCTACCTTTGTGTTTGCCTCGGTAACAAACGTGAGCCAGATCAATAGAATTTCAGAAACATGGGTCATTCCATCTGATATGCTTAATGTATGATGCCGCCAGTCTTTGATGTTTTTGCAAAAGTCTACCATAGCTTTTCTCACCGCCTTTTGAAGTAGGCCAAGTCATAGCGTGGTGATCCGATCTGCTGTTGCTTTGAAGGTGTCAGCTGTGGTCACAGTGTGAAACTGCTGTCGTTAGGATGAACTACACTGATGATCATTTTGGTAATGTCAGTTCTAACACAGTTCAGCTATTCTCTCTGATGTTCCCTAATATGTCCAGATTGGTTTGATGTTGTGTCTGATCACATATCTCCTGTGATATGACACTGTGTGACTAGATTGCTTAGGTTTGTGGTTGCTGTTGAATCAATAAAGGAAAGAAAGAAATTATCCCTGATTAGTTCCCTAATGGGGAAATTTCACAGGCGCACACATATTCAATGCATTGGCCGGGATTCGAACCCCTACCAGGGCTGAAACCCAGGCCTTCTGCACATGGTAGGCAAGAATCCTACCACTGATCCTACCACTGAACCACCGGTGCTGAATCAATAAAGGAATCACTATGTTTGATTGTTTGTTGTTTTTCTGTTGCTGATGATGGAACTGACACATGAGAGATGTGAGCTTAACTGCTGTAACGAAAACGAATCCCACCAACTCTGTTGTGTGGCCTTTAATAAATGATTCTGATTCTGATTCTTAACACCATATGATTCATACCGATTTCTACCCTACTATTCACTGATCGTACCTGTTACTTAAATGACTATTCATTTAGCAATGGCTTTTATCCAAAGCCACTTACAGTAAATACAGGGACAATCCACAAGAGCCAAGTAGGGTGAAGCACCTTTCCCGAAGACACAACTCCACATAGCTACAGGTGGGAATCAAACTCACAACCTTCTGATCACAAGGCCAACACCTTAACTGCTGAGCCATCTGACTCCTTTGTTACTAGTCTGTGATGCAGTACAGACCGCTGAAGTCTCGTCTCCTCTGAAGGTTTTCAAACTAACACCACAAGAGGGCATCAAAGCACTGTTTAGAAAACCATCTTTAAAAAAATTATCATTCTCTAATATGATGAATTCAGCTGATAAAGTTCTAATCTGACTCAAACCTTGGGAGATTCCTCTAACAAACAGCTGTCCTGCTGAATGTTTCAGTCAAGGAATTCAAAGATGACAACGTTGTATTAGGCTGAAGCTCAACGCTGGTTTGTGAGTTTGTGTTGTGTCATCTGATACAAATTGTTGGTCTTTGATCAACGCATAATGACATTAGGGAGAGGAAGCAATTATTACAACCTCCAATGTAATTAAAAGTTCAGTGGGAAATTTTCCACAGAGAAGCTTATAACCGTGAAACCTTGGGATTATGAGAACAGGTCCTCTTTTAGGAGGGAGTTGTGTTTGAAATACAGGTTTGTTACACTTGCAAATCGGTTCAGTCACAATTTACACATTTTAACTCAAAAACAGCTTCAAGCCGCTGACTTCAAAGAACCCCAGATATTTTGACTCAGTAGTTAGATTTGAGGACGTAGTCTTAATCATTTTAGGTAACAATTTGGTAAAACACGTTTGATTTTCCTACCACCCTGAATCTTTAGGATAGACTTATAATAAAACAACCCACTCTCCCCTTTCATTTATAATCAGGATTTCCTGAAAAATAAATCACAAGTCCACACTCTGGAATCCTGTCATAAAAAAAATAAACAAAAAATAAATACAAAATTTAATCTAGAAGTGCATTCATGATACAAATAACAAGCAATTGTATTGACCACTAACAATATACATATGGGTTTCTTTATAAGGACATCAAACATGTGTATGTGATATGGGGGGGTCATGAAATATGTGTGTTAATGTAACATTCACCAAACAGGAAGCCACGCATGTGTGATAAGCATGTTTAGAGTTTGAAGAGAAAAAATGATTTCTGACATTGAAATCTTACAGAACTCTCCACACTACTTCAGTGTGTTTGTATTCGATTCTCAGAGATTATATTCTCTACCTTAATTCTCATTTTATGAGGTTTTTGACACATTCAGCAGAATCACATGCAGAATCAGGAGATCACAGATGAAAGGGAAACTAATCAAGTCTTGTATGTTTTATTTGTAACGTAAAAACAACCCAAATGACTGCTTCTCTAACTAATAATGCACGGTTCTTCAGTATTCTTTTACATATATATATATATAAAATTAAATAAAAAAAACAAAACAAAAGCAAAATAACACACACTCGCACTTGCATAATTTACAAAACGTGGTGTCCCTGTGCTCTGAATGAAAAATACTGTGTTGTATCTGAACTTTCAGTCTCAGGGTGATATGATCATTCAAATGTCCTTGATTTGACGGATCCAGATGGATTCTCATTAGTAATAGAGATACAT
Organism: Neosalanx taihuensis; assembly: GCA_030340665.1. NCBI lineage: Eukaryota > Metazoa > Chordata > Actinopteri > Osmeriformes > Salangidae > Neosalanx > Neosalanx taihuensis. The sequence continues at coordinate 13,321,987 of CM059302.1, forward strand.
TGGGCATAAAAACCCAGTGAGTTATGTTTGTAAGAAATCCAAAGGAAAATCAATTGGTTGTTGGTAGCCTATGCAGTGTTTCTTAAATTCATAGCATCAAGACTCAATGTCCTTAGTGAAACACCACCCTCAAAATCAAGGTTACTGAATTAAGACAAATATGTGGTACTGGGCATTTTCTTCATTGAGTTAAACTCTCACAAACCTACATTATTATATTTCCAGAGAAGTGCAGATATATGCATAATGTAAACATTTCATTTCTTCCTTAAATATTTTCTTTTAAGTGTACAACTTAAAAGACTTTCGCTTTTTTTTTTTTTTCTCTCGTTAAAAAGAACGAACACCTAATTATTTAACTTTCCCGGAAAAAAACACCCATTTCTTCAGTCTCTTTTTTTCAAGAGTCTGTTTATGTCCTTTTGTGCTCCAGACTGAACTGTCATCTCACTGCTATATTAAGCCTTGTAGTCAAACAGGAACACTGTAGTCTTTGACCAACAATGCACAGCATTGCTTTCCCATTCCATATACAAAACACACACAGACACACCTCACTGAACACAGTCTCAGGGACACCTTCTGCACAAACGCTTTCACTCAGCCACTGAGGCCAGCGTCTGGGGGGCAACGCATGCTCCAGAGTTTGTTACCTCTTTCCAATTTCATTTTGACGAAGAAAGTGAATGTTGTTGGCGCTGTCGGCCAGCTCGGGGTACTGCTCAATAGACAGCACATAGTAGCCATCGTACCCCAGCACCTTCCCACTGCTCAGAAGCTGCCTCTTCTCCCCCTCCGTCCACGGACGCACCCCCTCCTCCCCGTCCCGGACACGCTGCTGTTCCCGGGCCCAGGCCCTCGCCAGCGCCCTCTGGCGTGCCAGCTCCACGACGCGGCTCTTCTCCTCGTCTACCGTGGAGCCGTAACGCACGTGAAGCGCCAGCGGCCCGCGGCGTACCTCCACGTCCGCAAACCGGCGTGTCCGGCCGTCAACGACAGTGGTGGACTGAGACACGCTGACGTTGACGCCGTTCTCCAGCGTCTTGTGGCCGCTGGTGAGGTGCAGCGCTGCCAGGTCGCCGTCCGGCAGACCAGGTTTGACAAAGTAATGCGTGTCCCGCCCCTCCACTGTGAAGTGAAGCTCCTCCAGGTAGAAGGCGTTGTTGAGGATGGTGGCCACCTTGATGCAGTCCTCGTTGGCCACGTTGAGCGCGTGAGTGTGGGCGCTTCCCTTGTAGATGGCGAACATGACTGCCCTGCCGATGGGCGAGCGGGCCGTCGAGAACCACAACCACGGCTTCTCACCTCGGCGACCTCGACTGATGTGGACCTCTGGTAGTCGTTCGAACGACAGCAGGGCTTTTGCCTGTCTGGTCACTTCCTGCTGGACTCCAGAGATGGACTGTGGAGAGAGGATATGGTAACACAGTGCATCAGGACTCTTTCAAGTATGGCAAAAAAATATGTGTTTCCTTGAACAGGTTTTCAAGCTGTGACTAATTTAGTTGTTTTTTGTCTTCGTCTGAGAACTTTGTGACAAGACAAAGATATTTTTTTGCGAAAAATGCTCTGCATTCTTATCTCCAAGAAATGTTTGTGTGTGTGTGTGCATCACTTGCTTAAAAGTCTGTTTTCAAGTATTCAAATAAGTTGAGGTATTTAAATAATGTAGCTGATATTCCTCATCTAACACTTTCATTGTTGGAATCACAGGAGTGATGATTCATGTACATTTCCTGATTATTACTAACCGGCAGATCATCCCAAAGTTGACTTTTAGTCAGTTCGTAGGACGGTAGGGTCAGATCAAACTTCGGTACAGGAAATCCAGGGATGGTGTTGTGGAGATGGAATCCAAACGTCACCAGCCAACTATTTACATCTGGAAGGGGAAGGGGAATCATTTAAAAGTTCAGTTGTAAACACGTGCAGAGGTAGAAACCAGAATCCGTTACGGAAATTCTCCGGTATTGCAAATGTTCTGGTTACTCATCACGGATTCCATACACTCAAGTCTTACCTGAAACATACTCCCTGAGCTCATGCAGCTTGCTGATGGGGTTGTTCTGTCTGAACATGTACAGGTTGAAAGGTCCCGGTTCTTTTCCCACTCGTTTCCAAGTGGTGATGTCAGGCCCGGTCCACCTGCCAGGCATGATGTCATAGTCCCGTTCCCCAAAATGCAACAGTTTGGTCAGAGGATCGTAGAGGCCTCCGTGGAACCCCAGAAGCAGCAGGAAGTCTGGGTTGGAATCAAAGTACACCTCCCCGTAGGCCGTGTACTGGACCTGTTTGACCAGGAGCCCGTTACTGGTGAACACGGCCAGGGGAGTGCCGGTGTTGTCGCAGGCGATGTAGAACTCCTCCCCGCTGCTGATCTCCATGGCGAACAGGTGGCCCTGCAGGTCGTAGTAGAGCGAGGTGATCTCCGACGACGAGTGGTTGTAGACGTGCGTGATCCTGCTGGGGTAGCTCAGGTCAGCGTAGAAGTACTGCAGGTGTTGTCCCAGGCTGGTTTTGGTTGATACCCTCCGACCCAGCCCATCGTAGCGGTACTGGATGGTCCAGCCGTTACCTTTACTGTAGACCCGCACCAGAAGACCTTTGGAATTGTACTCGAAGATCTCAGACCCTCTCTGGCGGAGGAATCCATCTTCGTCCATCCGGTACTGGACGTCTCCCAGGCGGGTGATACGGTCCCGCAGGTCGTAGCGTAGCGGCAGCAGGCGGGCGCTGTTCCCTGGGTTCAGCAGGTGGAGGTTGCCGTTCAGGTCGTAGGTGTAGCGCCACATGACCTTGTCGTTAAGGAAGACCGTCTGCAGTTGCCCGTCTACGTCGTACTCGTAGCCATACTTGGTGGTGTTGGCGAACGGGCCGATCTTGATCTCTCGCTTGGTGACCCGGCCCACGTCGTCGTACTGGAACGTGATCCAGTACATGAGGGAGCGGAAGATCTCGTACTGGATCTCCTTGATCCGGCCGTGGGCGTCAAAGTGCTTGGTGTAGGTCATGACCGCCGTCGAGATGATCTGGTTGATGTCGTAGTAGATAACGCCAAACTTCCCAAACTGTTCGACCTTCCCGGAGATGTCGTCAAACTGGTAGAGGTCGATGGGCAGAGGGGTCTCGTTGATGACACCCTGAACGCTGGTGACCCTCAGACTGCCGTCGTAGGTGTAGTCGAAGCGGGCGTTCACCATCCCGTCCTCGCTGAAGCGGAAGATCTGCCGGTCCACCAGGGGGCCGATCTGCCGGTAACGGATGGAGCAGATGAATCCTTCGCTCTGCAGGTTCACCGTCTTCAGCACGCCCGCCGTCTCGTCGTACGTGAAGCTAACCCGTGTGCTGTCGTACAGAACCTCCCACAGCTTGTTCTCACGCCGGTACTTGTACACAACGCGCCGGCCGGTCCCGAGGTGTGCCACGCGCAGGAGGAGCCCGTCCTCGCTGTAGTCCACAGCCACCGAGGCGTTGCTCTCAGGCGGGTGGTAGACGTTGCGGTAGTAGCCCACCGAGCGGACGGTCTGCATGGTGTAGCGAGCCACGCTGGGCATGGTGACCGCTGACAGGCGGTCCAGGGAGTCAAAGTCGAAGATGTACTGACGCTGGCTGTGCAGCAGCAGAACCATGGACTGGAGGGGAGGTAGGAGGGGGAGGGGAGGTAAGAGGGGAGGTAGGATGGGAGGTAGGAGGGGGAGGGGAGGTAGGAGGGGAGGTAGGAGGGGGAGGGGAGGTAGGATGGGAGGTAGGAGGGGCAAAGCAGGTAGGAGAGGGAGGTTCAAGGGGGAGGGGAGGTAGGACAGGGAGGTAGAATAGAGAAACAGGATTAGTGAGTTGGGTTTAGGTGCTATCAAAGGATTACTGTCATGTCAGGGATAGGTGTGTATACTCATTTCCGATGTTGTGATGACTGTTACATTTGAACAGACGGTGTTGTCGGTGTTGTCTGCCTCTGATAGAGGAAATGTACAGCAAAGCTCTTTTTTATACTTGAAACGCAAAATTCCATGGTTCAAATATACAGTACATACAAGTTCAAATACACAGTGTATACACAACTTGAACTGAAACATTTACTTCTGTAATCTCTCTGACATTTATTAGCTATTTAAGATAGCATCTCAAATGTATCACAGCTGATAAGAGTGTGTATACAGTCCTCGGGAGACGGACACACATTAATTCATAATAAGCACTTTGGTCTCCAGAAGTGCTTCCTGTGGTTTGCCACCCATCCTGGGAAAGTTTCCTGGCCAGTCATGCGTTGTCACCGAGGCTCTCAGGCCTCTCAACATGCTCCGTGTTAACAATGTTGACGTGGCATTTTATGGTCACGCAATGAACACAAGGGCCAAGTGCTTACAGAAAGACAGAGGGAGTGAGGGAGAGAGGGGGACAGAGAAAGAGAGGGAGAGAAAAGATAAGAGGGAAAAAAAAGATAGTTTGATGAGCTATGCAACACTATGTCCTAGCTAACACACTGGCAGACGTTTGTGTGGTATTTTAGGTAATATGTTTGAGCCTGTGTGTGTGTCTGGGAAAGAAAAAGAGAGAGAGAGAGGAAGTGAAGAGTGGGACTGAAAAAAACGACTGAAGGAGTGAAAGTGTGTCTGAATGGCCTCCTCTGAATAATGCACACCCCTATCCACATCTGCATGCTGGATGATAGCACACTCTTTAAAGTTACAGTGGGTGCACTTTAGCACCACATTTTTCACCCGTTGACACATTCTGTTCTGAGCGAAGTGCTTCGCTGAGTGTTGATTCATGCCCCCCCCCACCCCCCCAACCCCCCCCCCCCCACCCCCACCCCCCCCCCCCCCCACCCCACCCCTTCCGTAAACCACTTGGCAGTAATCCATAAGCGGTCCTCACCTTTTCCAGGTAAGTGTAGCTCCAAGTCTTTCCGTCAGCAAACACACGTGACACCAGCCGTCCTTGGGCATCGTACTCCACCCTCTGGATGGAGGGGCCTCTCTGCAGGGCGCTGATCTGCCCTCCACTGGCTCGACTCACGTTGACTGGCAGCAGCTTGCTGCTGGGCTGCCACAGCACAGGGTGACCCGCGCCGTCATACATGATCTTCAACAGGAACTTCCTGTGGTCGTCGTAGATCTTCTCCGTCCTCAGAGTTCGGTCGTAATCGACCGACAGAATGTTCCGACCGTTCACCTGCTCGGTGACGGGGGGCGTTGTTGGGGGGGGGGGGTCACGACCCGGAAAGGGAAACACAGGTTTAGAAGAGGACACGTGTTCATGTCATGCTTGTTTTTTTCTTGTGACCTCTCAGAGGTGTGTTTAGTGTGATTGCTGCTCCTTGGCAGTCAGAGATTAACAGCTCCTCCACGAGCTTCATTAAACTGAGAGACACTCGGGCAATTACTCAGGTGCTTTTAAATCAAACACCCCTAAATTTTGTTAGAGGCGAAAATTGACATGAAGGGAAAGTAAGTACCCAAGTTAAGTTCATAACGTAAACCGTAAATTTCGAAATTCAGAGGAGAAGCAACCGTAACATAAAAAACTGGGGTTTGCTGAAGAAGCTGACATTTCATTCATAATTTTTCATTTCATCTGATTGCTCCTATCACACGCTTAACACAAACATACAATCCACAGCAATAGCAAACAGATACATCGGAGCACAATAACCCCCCAAAAACACCAGAAAGTCTTTCTGTGTAGCTGGATGACCTGGACTCTGGACTCACCCTCAACTTGCGTCCAAACACGATGACCTTCCCTCTGGCCTGCTCCTTACGGAAGCGCCACTCCACTAGGTTCTGTCCGCTGTCCCCTGGTAAGCTCATGTTCCTCCGCGCCACTGTGGGGTTGGCGGCGCCCGACAGGATGTGTGGCTCTGTCTGGTAATGGGTGTCCATGCCGTTGGCGTAGGTCACCCTCAGAGAGTTATCGTAACCCACCTGGTACATGCTCCTACACTGGTCTGAAGACAGAGAAACATCAGGCTCATTAATCACAATACTGGGCATTTCATGTGATGGAGCTACGCTACCCAAAGAACTGATCAAACAAATAGCCTGCCGTGAAGAGCTGTAACAAGGTTCCGGATGAAGAACCACGATCCTCAACTCCCCAATGCCGCGAAACGATTTCAAGGCTGCTTCTTGCCCCTGACATTCACCTCCAGATGTTGAGGGCATAATCATTCACCCTGTCAAACCGTCTACGATGATACACTGCTTAAGCTTACTCAACACTGCTCCAGACTCCAGGGAAGATGACACACAAAGCTGTGAGGTGACCAGAGGAGCAGAGCTGAAAAGCTGCCAAAACCTAAGGCCAACTTGAATGGGAGTCTATGGGAAGAAGGTGACCAGAGGTCCAGAGCTGGATGGAGTGGAGAGCTAAAGGAGAGGCCTACCCTGAGCCAGAGTGTAGAAGGCCCGGATAGAGGAGGCGTTGGTGGTGATGCTTAACTCCTCGTCGGTCAGGGAGCTCTCGATGTCCACCGTCAGCGCGCTGTAGATGTCTGTGTAGAGGTTACTCACCACGCCGGAGGGGAACGTCACGTTCATGAGCCGGCCCTCACTGTCGTAGCTGGAGAGAGAAACCGTGAGTCAGAAGTGTCATGTCACACCAGCTGTCACTCATGACAAGGTTCCAAGAACATTCCTATCAAACACTTTTTAAACATATAGTTATTAATTATTGTGATCGTTATCTATGATTATATAATTATAATTTTTGGTATGATTATTCGTTTTTATCACATAAAGTTTAGGATCTAACTCAACGGAGTATCTGATTTGCTATGTAAAACAGGGTGAGCAATCCTGATCAGTGTTTGGTTCTTTTTCCCAGCCTTACTCATAGAAGGTGGTCCAGCCAATTTCAGACGTCTTGGTCGCCAGCAGGCCGCTGTTGCCATGGTACGTGAGGAGAACCAGCTCCTGCCCCTGGGTCGTCAAGGTCTTCAGCCCTCCGTTGGTTCCCATGGTGATCCAGATGACCTGGTTGTCGGGGGCGACGATGCGTACGGGCATGCGGTTAGGGTCTCTGCGGACCCTCAGAGTGTTCCCGTTGCTGTCGGTGACGGCGGTGATGTCGCCCTCGGTGCTGTAGCCGAAGGTGTAGGTGACGTCTCCGGTCAGCAGGCTGGCGGTGTGCTGGTGGGTGCCGTTCAGGTCAAACACGTACAGCTCCTGGGCATCAGGGGACGCCACCTCGTAGACGCCGCCGCTGGGCGCCAACGTCGGGCCCCGGCCGCTGACAGCTCGGATGCGGATGTTGCCGAGGTCGGCTACGTAGAGGGTGTCGTCAGGGGCGACCACCATGGAGGACGGCCCGTTCAGCCGGGCGTCTTTGGCGTAGCCGTCGCCCGTCTGGTAACAATCGCAGTTGTTGTCGTTCTTGCAGTCGCAGTCGGAGGGTGCCCCGCCCAGGTGTGTGATCTCCCCGTCGTCTGAAACCTTCCGGATGCGGCTGAACTTCTTCTCGTCCGTTTCGGCGATGTACAGAGCGCCGTGGTAGGACACGGCGATCGCCACTGCAGACTCCAGCGGGGTCAGCGCTGCCCTCTGACCCCCAGCGACGCCGCGGTCCATGGCGGCCAGCGGACAGTGGACGGGCCGGCCCGCAGCGATGCTCACCTGGCCGTTCTCGGTGATGCGAAGCACGATGTTGTTGTCCAGCACGAACACAGAGTTGTCCATGGGGCTGACAGCCAGGTCTGTGGGCCACTCCAGGATCACCTGCACATTCAAACAGCATTGAATATTAGCTGCTGTTGGCTGCTTCTAAACTTTATCAGACAGGATTGAAGTGTGACAGGAAAAGCAGGGAGGAAAAGATACAAAACCAGGCATCATAAATCTGAGAGAATCCTGACAGCACCAAGGTTCATCCTGATGTTACAGTGAAGGGTACTGTGGGATTATAATGAATTATACTGTGCTTAAATATCGTACGGCTACTAGTACTTTATAGTTGGAAATCCTTTGAACGGGCAGCATTGTATAAACACACACCAGTGATAGCCTTCCTGTCCAACTCTAATCTGTGTCTCACTTCCTCTGCAGTAATCATAACAGACTTAACTCATTGAAGATTTAGTTTGCTTCAGAAGATATTCTGCCTTTGAAAAGATCCAGGTAATTAGTTCTTAAACTGGCAGCACCGCTATCATGAGGAATGAATGAGAAATGACATAAATGACTAAATAACACAGCTGCTACAAATATCTACCATCCAAGACAAACTGAACTGAATGTGTAATTTCTCCAGGAAGTGAATAATAATAAGAGTTGCCCTTCAGGCGACTCCAGGTTCAGTGGCGTGTCGTGTGCCAGGCGGCTAGCCTGCCAGTCTGTCTTATTAATGGGCCTCTCTGCCTTGGGGATCATACGGTCTGGCCAAACACACGCCTGTGTTGAGTTACACCATTGAAATGCTTTAATTAACAAAACACGACATGCTTAATCCTCGGGCTTTCTTGGATTTGAGGATGGGTAGGAGCCTCGTGGGGGGGGGGGGGGGGGGGGGGGGGGGGGGTGGGGGGGGGGGGGTGCTGATAATGGTTAATGAACATGACCAGTCTTGACCCTAACACAACAGAGCAGGTAGTGAGGGCGTCTTTTACCCAGGAGGAATCGGACTCGCAATCCTGAATCACTCCACATACAACACCACTCAGACTCTAAATACACCGTGGAGTAAATGGCCTTGCATCCATTTTAATAAGATAAAAGCTTTTCTTTGTCTTTATTTTCTTCATTATTCATTTTGTACTGTGTCAGAGATTTGGTCTGTATGTTAATGGAGGGTTAGAGAAGGCTATAAATGATTGAAAGGAGGAAGCCTGAGTTATACCTGAGTCAGTATCTTGGTTTCATAAGGTTTTACTGTTGCACAGTTGGACTTGTCTGTTTATGCAAGCTCATCAATGGCCTGCATTCATTTTCATGTTGGGCGTGGTAAAACTCCTCAAATGTGACAGACACACCACAGAGACAGAGGACGCTGGGGGGAAGCTGAGTCTGTCAGTTGTTTTACATTAAAACTCCCACGTCCTCATTCTAAGAACTGGTGGATTCCTGATTCTAAGAACTGGCGGAGTGGAATCCTCATTCTGAGAACCAATTTGCAGTTCTATTAGCTGCTTCATTCTTCATGGATTCTCTGATGACTAACAGACAGCAGAGGACAGCCGAAGGAGGCACAGATGGAACAGAGACGCCTCGATGGAAACCTGGGAGATATGACAAGTCACCTGGTTGATGTCCATGCTGATGTCGCAGGTGAGAGGGCGTGCGGAGGTGAGGTCGTTGGAGCCCAGGATGGTGGAGATGATGCCATTCTGGTCCACCTTACGGATGGTTGTGCCGTCGACAAAGTATATCAGGCCGTTCTTATCCACGGCGATGCCTGTTAAGGAAGGAGGGCGGATGGAAGGTGTTTAGAAATGAGAGCCAGCAGACGTGATGACAGATAGACACAGCTGATTCAAAGGTTCCTCACTTCCATGACTCAATGGACATAACACGATGGATACATGTGTTGAGTTTGGCTTCCCATTATTCAGGTCACTGCAAAAAGCACACCATCAATAATTCACGAGCTGCTTTTCTGCTCCTAAATAATTTGTGGAGGAGAAGTGGGAAAGGCTGTCTCTGGTCTCTCTCAGTGTCTCTGGTCTCTCTCAGTGTCTCTGGTCTCTCTGGTCTCTCTCAGTGTCTCTGGTCTCTCTGGTCTCTCTCAGTGTCTCTGGTCTCTCTCAGTGTCTCTGGTCTCTCTCAGTGTCTCTGGTCTCTCTGGTCTCTCTCAGTGTCTCTGGTCTCTCTCAGTGTCTCTGGTCTCTCTGGTCTCTCTCAGTGTCTCTGGTCTCTCTCAGTGTCTCTGGTCTCTCTGGTCTCTCTCAGTGTCTCTGGTCTCTCTCAGTCTTTCTAGTCTCTAGACTCTAAAAACAGACCTCAAAAGGTCCAGTGTCAATGAGCGGTGCGTTTTGAAAATTACAGCTTCGACACCTGCAATCATCAACACTCTTCCCTCTATCTGTGAAATGGATGGAAGGGGGTAAGGGGAGGGGGGGCGGGGGGGGCGGGGGGGGGGTGACGGCTTTGGCCAATTTCAGCAGAAAAGAGGTGAAAGACAGGCAGTTTCCATGGTGACGGCGGCGGACTGATTGAGTGTCGGTCGAGTGTCAGTGGAGGGGTCCAAGTTTCAGCCTCTAGTGAGGAGTAACCGCTGTGGTTTTGTCCCTTTGCCGGGGACAATACATTAGCAAGCACAACCATCTCTAATAGAACAGCACATGTCGTGATTCAATGCAACCTCACAAGAACCTGACTTTGCTTTTCTTCAATAACAACTTAAAAATGGGCAGAGAGAGAGAAAAAGCTTTGGATGATTTTTGTGTCACATTAAGTGAGTTTGATCACAAAGAGATGTGCTTTATAGCTTATTATGGTAGAGTTGTAGTTTTCTTTTGTTGTTTTTTTTACATTTAAAGCTTCATACCCTGATTGCTTTAGACCCTCTGTGTCTCCAGAGTATTATTTCTCTTGGAATAAAATCTTTAAGAGCGGTCATGAGAGGTGAGTGGTGCTGTTTGACCTGTGGCTTAGTGGGAAAGATTGCTTTCTCCTGAAACATTCAAAAGGCAGGGGGATTCACCATGAATTCTAGGGGACTGGCTATTTGACAGTGTGGGAAATTCAGACAGATAGAATGTGTCACATTTGAGCATAGTTCAGCAAATGTCTGAGGGGGGGGGGGGGGGGGGGGGAACGGAGCCATCTGCTGTTTCTTCGCCAATCTCTTCCTCCTCCCCCTCCACAGTTCTAAACCATCTTCTTCCAGACTGCCTTCATTCAAAGCTCCTTTCAAGTGCAGCTGAAGCCAAGTCCATTAAATATGGTGTTTAGAAGTGTCACCTGGCATCGCTGCTAGTGATCTGTTGCTCATCAACCACACGAGTTTCTCAGAGCTGAGCGACATCACTCTGTATTGAGAGACAATATCCTCCTAAATAAATTGAACTAGAATATATATATATATATATATGTATTTTCTAGGATGTGGTTAGGTGTGTGGGTGTTGTGGGTAGGAGAACAGGAGTTCCACTGCAACTTGCCTCAGAAGAGGGAATGTCCCTGTACTTGCTGTGAGTCACTCTGGATAAGAGCGTCTGCTAAATGACCAGGTGGCCCTGACTCCCACCTTTAGGCCCGGTCAGCAGAGCCTCCACAGCCTTGCCTCCGTCCCCACAGTGGCTCTCATCGAAGGGAAGACAGTGCTCCCCGGTCCCTGCCACCACCTCTCCATTCAGCTGCAGATCCCGGCCCCCACCCAGGGCCTTGGGCCGGTAGAGCCTCCTGGAGTTGGTGTCTGAGATGTACAGCTGGCCCGACACCGGGTTGGTGGCCAGGTAGTAGCGGTGGGCGGGGTTGTTGCTGTAGGAAGACAGCAGAGGTCTGTTTGTTTTAGTGTGACGTTTGAGGACGGGAAGGTTAACATGAAAGGTTGGTGAATCTATTTGATAACACAATGCACAGGCAGCAAATGTGACACTGAAGAAATGATAATGAGAGCCTGAACCTGAGAGCAAATGCAAATATGAAAAATGTATGTTGTGTCCCATGCGGATTATGAAGGAGACGTTTGAGAAGAGGGAGATTTACTGCAGAAGAAAAGAAAGACAGGAATTTAACAGGAAATGACTGGAAAAGGGGTTTGATCATTTCAATCATTATCCGTGTGCTGTGAGGTAGAGCTACAGAAGTTAGCGGAATGATGGATTTATGTTAATGACAGTCAACAACTGATGCCATTTGATCAGGTAATGCATATTTGCATTCATTTAAAATGCCTAAAATCTCCTTCAAATGCCCTAACAGATGTGTCTTCAAGGCTATGGGGGGGGGGGGGGGAGTACACCCAAGCTTGGAATTCCATACATGTGCATATTGGCTTCACTTACAATGAAAGCTGCCTGGTACAATTAAGAACAGAATCAGTCCATCTTCCAAACCGTCTTCCAGGAAGCAGAATAATATCTCCACAGTATGGAACCAAGGAGGCCTCAATTAAGCTACACATGTGTTCAAAATGAACCGGTGCTCCCCTTTAATTTAGCTTCACTAAATGTAGTCACACATAAATGGTACGCAACTCAATATCGTTCATCCTGAGACTTGGAATCCAGTGTTTTACGTGCTACAGTATAAATAATGAAGTTAAAATGCTGTGGTACTAAAATTAAACAACAATAATGGCTTTATGAGTGAAACAAGATGTTTGAATAAAGTTCGATCTCCGGAGAACATTTAGCATAATCATTCTCATCTCTTCGTAAAGCATTAGGATTTAAATGATGATCGAACTGTCATGGGTAACAGTTACGGATACATGTATCCAGCACAAGACATGCAAGGACACAAGCTGGTGACTAGCATGAAGAGAGGGAGAGGCAGGGGGCAGCATGCACCTTGGAAGCATGTTCGTACCTGTGTCTAAAGTCTTTATTTCTTAGGGAGGAAGAAAGATGGAGAGAGATAGAAGGATCAGTCACTTGTGAGAAATGTTTTGAATTTTTTTTTTAAGAAAAAATACAATCTGAAGTATCCCTAAAGACCCTAAAGATTTCTGGATCTAATAAGGGGTGTGTCATAACTCAGAGAAGCCATGCGCTAACACCCTCCTACCACAGGAATCCAATTCTGTTGTGAGCACCCCACCTCGCATCCGAATATTGATTTTGCCTCTTGTTATACAAGGAAACAGATAAACAATAACTTTTATTACCAAAGTCAGAGCCTGCAGGAACTTGAGAAGAGGCCGTGAGCGTGAACATATGGCAACACAAATGTGTTCGATTTCATAAAGAATGTGTTTTTCATTTCAGCCTGGAATTACTCCGATGAGTGAATCTGTTCCTAAGCAGAAACTCATTTAGTTTTCATAGTCTGAGAGGGAGAAGTGGTCCTGTATTATCTACCACACATGGTTATGCAACAACCTTTCAAACCCCTCCCTAAAACAAACCAAGATTAGGAACGAGGCTAACTAGATCTCAAATCAGCAGCTTAACTGGCTGATTACGTAGCTGGACGTAACTGAACTCCACGAATATGAAATAACTTCCACTGTGACTTGCAAATGATGATTTACTCATTTCCTTTTTTGATTCACAGTTTCAGAGTGATTCTGGAAGGAAATGTTCCACACTCAATCAACATCTGCGGCTTCGTTCGTCAGTCAGTGTTGGCCAAATGAGGCTTATTAGTCTAAGAAGCAGAACTTGGCAAGTGTAAAGTAAATGATCTCTCATTACACAGTAAAGACAGGACGTCTCATCTAATCATTGAGATAGATAGGGGAACCATGCCATAATAGTGACGTCTGTGTGTTTGCCAATTCCATCTCTCTTTCTATAACGTCTGAGTATGAGTTTTACCAACCTCCCTCTGAGATCTGAGTGCTGCAGATTCAAAGTTTAAAAAGACCCTTGAAAGCAATTTTCTTATCATTTTTCAATAGTACTGAAGTACTGAAGTAACCCAAGCACATCCAAAAGGTGGAGGGTGCTTCAGTAGAGGTATCCCAGAGTCTGGGGTGTGGGAATGGGGCAGAGCCTCTCGATCTCTCCCTGGAGTGGTCCTCAAACCCAGGTCCTCTGACCACCTTTATAAACAACGCTTTAACCAGCTATGCCACCCTAAAGCTAGCTATTCAGGGGGTACAGTTGGGGGTGTGCAGGAGCAGGTCAAACCAAATCGACTGGCCTACAGTCACATTAACAAACACTGGGGTGTTTGTTGACATCCGCATGAAGGAAGTAAACAGGAAGTTAAACATTAAGTCAAACAGGAAGTAAACAGGAGTTTCCTTCCTCTCAGAGGCAGCTGACACCCTCACTAACCTCAGCTCCATGACGCTGGTCACGTTTCCAGACGGGTAAATCCTGCGGATGTAGTTAAAGTCGCCGACATACAGGCTTCCGTCCACGCCCCACGCCAGGGCTACGGGCGCCAGCAGCTTGTTACCCTGGGCCTGGCCGTTGCAGCTGGGGCAGGAGATACTGCGGCGCCGTCCGTTCCCCATGACGGTGGAGATGACCGGGGGCTGGAGGGAGATGAACTGGTTCTCCCCGCTGCCTTTGTAGAGAATCCCTGACAAACACACAGCAAACAGGAAATGAGGCATTTTACCCTGAGCTGTTACGTTTGCGAGGATTTGGCGAAGCTTCAGTGGAAGGTTTGGAAAGAGTTGCATCCATTCCATCTTGTTGCCACAGTCAGGTCACCCCCCCCCACCCCCCCACCCCCCCAAGCAAGGGAACATGAAATAAGCTCCACAGTGACCAATCCATGAGTCACTACTTATAAATATTTAAGTGGGTTGCAAAACAAGACTTTTCTTTTCCAATAGCTCACTGCGTCAGTCTGTTGGGGTGTTCCTGTGTGTGTTGGGGGGGGGGGGGGGGGGGGTCGCCAAGTTAGAAGGGGTAAAAAGAGACTTCAAAAGGGGTGAAATGTATTCTGGGAGCATCTAATTTCTTACATCCAGCCACTTGTTTGAATGCAGTCCCTTCCTCTATTCTAATGACTGGATCGATGACGGTGTGGAATGCTAAAGTGACGCCGCTGCTCCCAAGACGACTGGCCAACGTCACCGCAAATCTCCACGCCGTGTGACATCGAGCGCACCATCTCTCTGATTGGTTCCTCTCATTGATTAATTGATTGAAGGGCAAGCTGAAATGAAGACGTTCTTTGGGGAGGTTCTTGGCACGACAAACCAAACGATCCGTCTTTTGAAAACCAAGAGCATTGCGAACGCTCAGCTAACAAAGATGAATTGGTTCTGGGGCGACTTCCTGCGTGTCGCCAGTCAAACGCTCGACCTTGGGGCTTTTTTCTTTTCTTCTTGTGATAACACTCTTCTTCTCATGTCCCAAAACCCACCAAGCAGGGAAAACTGAAGACAGAACTCAAGCGTAACCGAGGAGACCAGAAGCCCCTAACGACTAAGCGACAACTGTAATCATAACATGTAATCAGATCAAATCAATCACAAAAAGTGATTTTTTAAGATACTGCAAACCAACAAGACTGCGTATCAAACAAGACTAAGTGAGACCAAGCGAGAAAGTTAGGTCAGGTCTCAGCTAAAAATATCCATTTGATAATGAGGTCGTTTTGGCACCGTGCCCTTGCTAACCACCCTCTACATTTCAATCTCAGTTTTCCTCATGAAGGCAGGCCTTACCGTAAGCTATTAAGCCAGATGTACAGCATTCAAACACACAAATCAGTTTCAGCCTCTCTACCCGTCATTCTCTCACCCACGCACAATGTACTCACAAACAGTATGTAGGCTATGGGCTGCAGTATATACCTTCTCTTCCTTCCTCACATTCTATCTCTTCTTCACCCACACAAATAACTATGTATATATAACAATAACATTATATAGGCCTTCCGGTAAACTCTAACTCTACCTCTCTTTCTCTCACTCTCTCCCTCCCCCATACATACTGCATCAGCATTCACAAACCCCCCCCCCCCCCCCCACACACACACACACACACACACACACGCCCATACAGTAGACACCTGTGTGTATCTGTGCAGAAATATAACCATGACCTTTTTAGAAGCTCTGCACCTTCAACTGGCATGCTGAAGTCATTCATCACTTGATTAGCATTTGAAATCCCTGGACAAAATAGTCATATAACTTCCTTAAATCAAACTCAATTTATGAATTTTAAGCCATTTAGATGAAACTTACAGTTAGATATGGTAATAGCATCTCTCTTTCCCTCCCTCCCTCCCTTCTCCTTCCCTTCCTTTCTCTCTCCATCTCTGTGCTTGTCTCTCCCCCGCCTTGTCTCTCTCCTTGATCCTCCTTCTATTTCTGTGTCTCTCTCATCCCCATCCCTCCCTCCCTCCATCTCTTTCATCCCCTTCTCTCCCTCCATCTCTCATCCTCTTCTGTTCTTCCTTGATCCTACTTCTCTGATCGACACACACAGTTGTGCAGAACACAAAAGAAGAAGAGGTCTGGAACGAGGGCATCCTGAGTGTGAATTAACTTCCTAACTTTTCAAGCGGCAGACAGGCGGAGGGAGGGAGGGAGGGAGGGAGGGAGGGAGGGAGGGAGGGAAAGAAAGAAAGAGGGAGGGAGGGAAAGAAAGAGGGAGGGAGGGAAAGAAAGAGGGAGGGAGGGAAAGAAAGAGGGAGGGAGGGAAAGAAAGAGGGAGGGAAAGAGGGAGGGAAAGAGGGAGGGAGAGAGGGAGAGGGGGATGGAGAGATATGAAAGTGTGCTTTAGTGAGGAGTGTAGTTTGAGCAGAAGGCGAGCAGGCTGGCTGCAGGGAGACGAGGCGGGGGGTGGGTGGGGCAGGGGGAGGGGGGTAGGGAGGACATGACTGGGGCACAGACAGGACAGACTGAAGGCATCCAGCTCCACAGCATCCAGAAGGAGAGGTGAAGTGAGAGGTGAAAGGACAGGACAATGGGAACAGGAGGGAGATGGAGAGAGAGAGAGAGAGAGAGAGAGAGAGAGAGAGAGAAATTGATGAAGAGAAGATGGAGAAAGATAAAGAGATGGGGTAGAGATGAAGAGAGAAAGAGAGAGCGAGGGAGGGGTGGAAAGACTATTTTATTTATATAGCATAATTCATACATTGGGTAACTCAGTGCAGAAGTAAAAGACTATTTACAAAGGAAGAGAGACAGAGTGAAAGGTGAGGAGAGAGAGAGGGAGGAAGTGAAATTAAAAGAAAGAAAGAGAGAGAGAGAGGGAGGGAGGCGGGAGAGGAGAAATGGTTAGACAAGAGAAAACCTCTATTGTGCAAAAATCCCAGCTGAGCTTTCTGACATAAAGAAGGACAGAATGAGATGTTAGAACAAGGAGTCCCACGAAAACAGGTGATTATCACCTGTCTGGAGAGGACTGTGAATCTGGGCCCCAATCCACCTTCCTCTCAAACACAACAATCCCACAGCCAGACAGAGTCAATATCTCTCAAACATCGTGAAAATTCCTTTTTTAATACCTCCCTCTTACTGGTTCTATTCTTAGCGTTAATAAACCTAGTTCAAATGAGTGTTGCGGACCTAAATTATTACTGACTGGCTCCGTCTAGCCTGTCCAGTATGGTGGAGCTGTGTGGGGAGAGAGTTAGCTGGCTGGATTATCAGGTCGTCTCATTGGCTGAGCCAGCACACAGCAGACAGTTAACACACACTGGTGTCAGGGTAAGCTAGTGGGGCTATGACACTCAGTAAAGCCTCTGGGGAAAAAAAACTATTAAACCACCGTGAGGCGAAGGCATAGAAAAGCATAAATAGTTTAGCACTGATGCTTATATAAACAATAATGATGTACACCAGGGGCATGGGGTTGTTTGTGGCTGGGATTCTTTCTTTAAATAACCAAAATCCAACCAAGGATAAGAGGTAAATAAATAGAACGTTCTTTACGTAAGTGAGGGTGAGGTGGGGGTTCAGGTTTTAATAAAGTGGGTTTAATGACACAGACAGCCCAGACTTAAACAGCTCAGATTCAGGCTTATTTTAGAATCTGCATCCAGTGGTGTTGTCATTGGTACACACACATGACACATGTCATCTGTGTCATTCGCTGAAATCTATCTAGCCGGTTAAAAATAAATCAATAATAATAATAATAAATTGGTGCCGAAACTATAATCCATTCTATTCGTCTTTTGAACGAAGACAAAACCATTCCACGGCTCAATCTAATGACACATCACCTTTTAGCATACGATACATCCACGAGATGAAATAGTCCCTGCCTCGACACATCTGTTGATCACAATGCCTCACATCTCTGATGCCTCACATCTCTGATGCCTCTCTGCCCCCCCTGCTGTGATGCTGCTGAAGGCTGGGAGATGAGGGAAGGGATCTGGAGACTGGTAGGATGAAACAAGGTATGTGCAGCAGGATCCACAGCCAGGCAGCAACACTCCTCCCTGTTCTCCTCCATGTTCCACTAACTTTGTGGGCTTGGACAGGTTGACAGATTTAGTTCAGCCTAATGTCAGACGTTTTGAATGTTTAATAAACAGATGAGCAAAACAAAACATTTAAAATAACTGTGCCTCTGATAAACAAGGGAAAGTTTAGCTCGGTGGTTAGAGCACTTGACTGCAGATCAAGAGGTCGGGGGGGTGGGGGGGGGGCAGGGTTCTACGTCCCCCCCACCCCCGTACCATTTGTAACTTTGGATGAAAGTGTCTGCTACATTGAACTATCAACAGACGGGCATGTTAACTGCTTCCTGTTTCCTGTTTCGGATCTGTAGTTCTACCTGTAATAAGAGATTCACTATGTGTCTAGACACCAGAGCAGTAACCAGGTGATGTGTGTGGAGGCCACATCATCCTTCTGTTAGCTATGAGACTTCCTTTGGTGCACAACCATGCAGTAATGTGCAAAGAGGGACGTTTTAAAGTTTATTTAAAGTCTCCGATGTCCATTATATTAGGTTAACAAAAACAGATTCACTGGCACATGTTCACATTTGACAGCAATCAAACCTCAAAGTTTTCAAAGAAAGTAAATGGATGAATTCAGCAGTTAAGATTTAATTTCATGTGTGCTTTCCCTTCAGAGCACCAAAGGGCCATTGTCTGGCTAAAACAGTGAAGAGCTCAGTCCCCCAGGGCTCTGCGCTCCAGCATCAGTCATACTGATTTACTTGGTCGTTACTGTGAATGATTGGCCCTTCAAACGGCTCCTCTATTATCTGCAGATGGGATGATGAACCATATTTCATCTTCAGTTAAGTATTTACTGCAGCAGGTCAGCTTAGACACCACCTGCCAGTAACCCTTAAAGACCACCTGCCTCTACAGGCAGGTGAAGACACACACACACACACACACACACACAATACACACAAACGCCATCCACTCGACACACACACGTAGCTGAAGAAAGGACTCACCATTCTGAACATCCAGTACGTGGTGTTTGTCCAGCGTCCAGCCCCCCATGCTGGAGGCGTCCAGCTCGTACCCCTGCAACACGGCCGTCCTCTTCTCCCACAGGACGGCGTCCAGACACGACTCATACTCGTACCCCACCGACACTGTGAACACAGGCCACACACAGAGAGAGGTGACCCTGCTGACCAGGCTGCTGTGGAGGAAACAGGCCAGCGACACACACAGCACAACTAGGAGACTCGACAACATGTGCTCCTGTATAAATAGGGATCAGGGATAATGCACTCTCTTTATGTACAGAGTGGTTGTCGTAAAGAGCGTTATTGACTTGTTTGGAATCAGGGTATGTTAAGGCACGACCATAAACTCAATACTCAAGGGTTCTACTCCTAAGACTAATTATACATGCGAAAGGAAGAAAAAAAACGCAGTCAGCAAAAAAAGGAAAAAAACTGCAATGGCCTTCAAAACTGCAGCAGTTTGGCCGTTATGTTCTTCGCACCACCTGTTTTTGCTTCTTACCAACAAATACAAACGAAGAAAAGCGTCTCGCTCAAAAGTGTGAGGAGTCTCAGTAACGAGAGTTCTCCCCCCAAATGTTCCTGCTCAACACCCGTCAAGGTCACCCCGCCCTCATCACCTGCTCAACACCCGTCAAGGTCACCCCGCCCTCATCACCTGCTCAACACCCGTCAAGGTCACCCCGCCCTCATCACCTGCTCAACACCCGTCAAGGTCACCCCGCCCTCATCACCTGCTCAACACCCGTCAAGGTCACCCCGCCCTCATCACCTGCTCAACACCCGTCAAGGTCACCCCGCCCTCATCACCTGCTCAACACCCGTCAAGGTCACCCCGCCCTCATCACCTGCTCAACACCCGTCAAGGTCACCCCGCCCTCATCACCTGCTCAACACCCGTCAAGGTCACCCCGCCCTCATCACCTGCTCAACACCCGTCAAGGTCACCCCGCCCTCATCACCTGCTCAACACCCGTCAAGGTCACCCCGCCCTCATCACCTGCTCAACACCCGTCAAGGTCACCCCGCCCTCATCACCTGCTCAACACCCGTCAAGGTCACCCCGCCCTCATCACCTGCTCAACACCCGTCAAGGTCACCCCGCCCTCATCACCTGCTCAACACCCGTCAAGGTCACCCCGCCCTCATCACCTGCTCAACACCCGTCAAGGTCACCCCGCCCTCATCACCTGCTCAACACCCGTCAAGGTCACCCCGCCCTCATCACCTGCTCAACACCCGTCAAGGTCACCCCGCCCTCATCATCTCCACAACATCTACTGGCAGCTGTCCTGCGAACTCAGGGAGTCAGGTGGCTGAGCAGTACGGGAGTCAGGCTGGTTATCAGAAGGTTCCTGGTTCGAATACCAGCCATGCCAACATGAAGTTGTGTCTACTTGCCTCAGAGAGAGGGGGGGATGTCCCTGTACTTGCTGTAAGTGGCTCTGGATAAGAGCATCTGATAAATGTAAACTCACCCACAGCCACGGTCAGACCGTAGACCTTCTGGTTGTAGGCGTCCGTCTTGTCCCAGATGAAGGTGTAGGAGAGGTCAGGGAAGGCAGGGAAGGTCTTCTGGAACTGGCGTCCCATCACGGCCACCATGAGGTGCACCTTCATCAGGCCGAAGGGCAGGCGTTCTGGGGTCAGCAGGATCTTCACCATGGGCTTGTATCCTGGAGCACGGGAGCTAAGGTACACCAGGTCCAGGTCACTTCCTGGGATGGCCACTTGCTCGTGAAGCACCTGCAGTTTAAAGGAAGGTGACAGTTCAGATGAAAATAGAAGATATTCACTCATGTGACTGAGGTGCTGAGCTGTCCGGAGGACAAGGTTTTTGAAAGTCATTGGAACGAGACAGGAACACGCTTGAACCACTTCCGTTGGTCAGTTCAAACCTGTTCCTGATCTTATTGGTCAGTTCAAACCTGTTCCTGATCTTATTGGTCAGTTCAAACCTGTTCCTGATCTTATTGGTGGTGACTCTAGAGGCAGGTGCCTGACCTGGGTCTCTGGGATGATGGGACTCTCCTCCGCAGAGCTCCTGTAGAAGGTAGAGAGGGGTGTGGCCAGCAGAAGGGGGCGGGGCCTGGCCAGGCCAGTCAGGTGGCAGCTGGGGATGTCGTTGTCGTCTCTCTTCATCACCACTGTGTCCAGGACATACAGCACGTTCCATGCCAGCCACACCGTGCGGTGCATTGTGGGAAACGGAGCGCGCTCATAAGTGACGGTCAGAGAGGCTCCGCCGTTCACCAGCAGGTCGAACCTGATGATGTCATCAAACACAGAACAGCTGCTGTCTGACCCCTGACCTTCATATTGCTTAGAAAAAATACTTATCATATGATTCTGAACAGATTTAGTGTTAAGCCATACAAATGTTAACACTTAGATTAAGGTTACATTAACTAGCAATATATACAGTACTATATATAATACTAGCACTAATACTAGTACTAGTACAAATTTAATTGGAATTCAACTGTAATTTTGTTATATTACAGTACTAGTCATTCATGTTTTAAACCACAAAAAAGTGTTAGCAAATACATATATTCCCAACGAAAGGTCAAAAAAAAAGAAGAAGATTTTCAGGTTTATGAACCAAATCTTTGTTCCAATCTTTTTTCCTGTGACTCTCCCTTCTCACTGGCATGATCAGCGTCCACTGAATCTCCTTTATTACTGCTGTTTAGTCAGCCGTGATGCAGGACCAGACACTTAAAAGTGGAATTTGGTTAAGAAGTCCTGGATGGTGTCTGCAGCAGACCTGTTTTAATTAGTATCACAGTGCAGGGAAGACTTACTGGTTTGGAAATGAAGGGCAAGCCTTTGAAGTGCTGCTCTATATATCCAGAGAGCTCCACTACCCAGGGGGGAAAGAATCTACATGGTGACATTGGGTTTGGGTTCCAACACACACACACATCCATCCACACACACACAAACTCGCACACACACACACACACACATATCCATCCACACACACACACATCCTTCGACACACACTCACACAAACACGCACACACACACATCTATACCAAACATGCAAACGTGTCCACACACCCGCACATCCATCCACACACAAACAAACACACAAACGTGCATGCACACACACACACACAAATCTACACACACACACACACGCGTGTGATCAACCCAGCTGTGCAGCTGACCTGAAAGTCCTTCCTCTGTCCGTCCTGCCCGGCCTGCAGAGATCCCAAATGTAAGAGGACAAGCTTTGAAGCTGTCCTGTCCCCATCTCCCCAAACCCCCGCCCCCCCGTCCCCCCGACACCCACAGCGGACACAGTGACTAACCAAGTGTGATTATCCCCTGGCTGTTTAGCATGTTCTCTGTCAAAGGGGCTACGGGGCGGAATATCTGAAGGAATCAGCTAAACCCTCGGCTATCTGAGGCCTAACATCCACCCAGGTCCCTGAGGCAGCCAGACCCTCCCTAACATCCACCCAGGTCCCTGAGGCAGCCAGACCCTCCCTAACATCCACCCAGGTCCCTGAGGCAGTCAGACCCTCCCTAACATCCACCCAGGTCCCTGAGGCAGCCAGACCCTCCCTAACATCCACCCAGGTCCCTGAGGCAGCCAGACCCTCCCTAACATCCACCCAGGTCCCTGAGGCAGCCAGACCCTCCCTAACATCCACCCAGGTCCCTGAGGCAGCCAGACCCTCCCTAACATCCACCCAGGTCCCTGAGGCAGTCAGACCCTCCCTAACATCCACCCAGGTCCCTGAGGCAGCCAGACCCTCCCTAACATCCACCCAGGTCCCTGAGGCAGTCAGACCCTCCCTAACATCCACCCAGGTCCCTGAGGCAGTCAGACCCTCCCTAACATCCACCCAGGTCCTGCTCCACGTGTCGAGCTGTTATCCTGGGCTCACCTCACACAAAGAAAGCTTCTTTTGAAGTGTTTGGATGAAAGGGACCAAGCCAAGCGGACAAAGAGGTGACACTGACGTGTGGACGGAGTGTTGACGGTGTGAAAGACGTGAGTGTATGTTGTGTGTGTGTGTGTGTGTGTGTGTGTGTGTGTTGTGTGTGTGTGTTGTTGTCTGGGTTCATTACCAGAGAACACTGTCAGAGGAGGTTCAGGAAGGAGAGCTGGTGTATTAAACACACTGCAGGCAGAGTGATTCTGCCCTCACTGATTTGATGCATTTTAAACAGCCGTGAGCTAAATGCCTTTGACTACGGTGACATTTGCATTGGGAGTTGCAGTGAGGAACAACACAGATGTTTTCGATCCACTCCACATTTGTTTTGTGATCGTGACACAACAGCGTTTTACTGTGAGGCGGGCAGAGCTTACCTGAGACTGGGGACACTGTGTCTGAACACCTGTCTAGACTGAGCACTGCGTCTGAACACCTGTCTAGTCTGAGCACTGTGTCTGAACACCTGTCTAGACTGAACACTGTGTCTGAACACCTGTCTAGACTGAACACTGCGTCTGAACACCTGTCTAGACTGAGCACTGTGTCTGAACACCTGTCTAGACTGAACACTGCGTCTGAAAACCTGTCTAGACTGAGCACTGTGTCTGAACACCTGTCTAGACTGAACACTGAGTCTGAACACCTGTCTAGATTGAGCACTGTCTGAACACCTGTCTAGACTGAACACTGCGTCTGAACACCTGTCTAGACTGAACACTGTGTCTGAACACCTGTCTAGACTGAACACTGTGTCTGAACACCTGTCTAGACTGAACACTGCGTCTGAAAACCTGTCTAGACTGAGCACTGTGTCTGAACACCTGTCTAGACTGAACACTGCGTCTGAACACCTGTCTAGATTGAGCACTGTCTGAACACCTGTCTAGACTGAACACTGCGTCTGAACACCTGTCTAGACTGAACACTGTGTCTGAACACCTGTCTAGACTGAGCACTGTCTGAACACCTGTCTAGACTGAACACTGCGTCTGAACACCTGTCTAGACTGAGCACTGTGTCTGAACACCTGTCTAGACTGAACACTGCGTCTGAACACCTGTCTAGACTGAGCACTGTCTGAACACCTGTCTAGACTGAACACTGTGTCTGAACACCTGTCTAGACTGAGCACTGTGTCTGAACACCTGTCTAGACTGAACACTGTGTCTGAACACCTGTCTAGACTGAACACTGTGTCTGAACACCTGTCTAGACTGAACACTGTGTCTGAACACCTGTCTAGACTGAACACTGCGTCTGAACACCTGTCTAGACTGAACACTGTGTCTGAACACCTGTCTAGACTGAATACTGCGTCTGAACACCTGTCTAGACTGAACACTGCGTCTGAACACCTGTCTAGACTGAACACTGCGTCTGAACACCTGTCTAGACTGAACACTGCGTCTGAACACCTGTCTAGACTGAGCACTGTGTCTGAACACCTGTCTAGACTGAGCACTGTGTCTGAACACCTGTCTAGACTGAGCACTGCGTCTGAACACCTGTCTAGACTGAGCACTGCGTCTGAACACCTGTCTAGACTGAACACTGCGTCTGAACACCTGTCTAGACTGAACACTGCGTCTGAACACCTGTCTAGACTGAACACTGTGTCTGAACACCTGTCTAGACTGAACACTGTGTCTGAACACCTGTGTTCATGAGTGTGTGTGTGTATGTGTGTGTGTGTGGGGGTGTCTGTATGTGTGTGTGTGTGTGTGTGTGTGGGTGTGTGTATGTGTGTGAGTGTGTGTGTGTGTGTGAGTGTGTGTGTCTTACATGCCGTCCTGTCTGGTGATGGTGTAGCCATATTCCGGGTAATGCAGGAAGGAAACGTTCACTCCGATCAGCGGCGTCCCGTCTCCCGTGACGACCTGACCTCGAATGACGGACGCCAGGCTGGTAAACAAACAGGAAGAGAGCCAAGTAAACAAACAAGACGCCCAGCAGGTCCACCGAGCAGCCTCCACGTCACCCCCGGTAACATCTGCCGTCCCCTCGCCAAGGGTACAGGACGCTGATTTACCGACGGTTAAAAACACACGTGTCACTGCTAGTTATTCATGGCTCGGCCGACCGACAGGGGCCCCCTCACTTTACCCCCTTTTAAAAGGCCGTAACTCAAGCTGACGAGCTCTTCCAGACAGTGGCAGACTTCAAGATTTAGATGTCGCCCCCCCCCCCCCTCCCCTGCCCTCACCCCCACATCCACCCTCCCCCTCCTTCCAGCTCTACAGCTTCCCTGCGTTGATATTCCACAGACGCCACGGCGATCCTCCTCAGAATTCCACGCGTGTCTTCCTGTGACTTCCATCTGGGAGTCTGGCATTGTTAATTGGGAGGTAATTCGTTAGGGCCGCACTCTGGCGTGAAGAAGTGTGGGACAATAAGAGGCCGTTTCTTCATCAGCGATTAATCAAGCGAGGCCCACATCCGCCATTGACTGGAGCTCTTTTTCTCCCGCCCCCCCTCCAGCCTCCCCCACAACCCCACCAAGAAGTGCTTCCTTTGGGTTAGTCATTAGCAGGCCGGTGGGCACAATGGATGTACTTCTACAATTTTATCTCCAGGTCATTACGGATATGAGGCAGGGATGATCAACAGCCTTCACTTCCCCCCTCTCTCTGTCTCTACATGACCAGCATAACAATCTCTCTCTTTATTTGTCGTCTCAGGCTCCTTAAGAGCTCTCTGCTGCTTGGCGCTTTGCTCCCAGCTTCTCTATTAATCTTCCGCTGGCAGACTGACCCAACATGAGCCGACCTCAGAACAAACATTAACTAAAATCACATGGCGTAACCCTCAGAAATGAGTAATGTAATTCATGAGTTCCCATCTATCTTTGTCTGCTGACAGCCGTCTAAAGACATCGTTTCTAACCCACAGGGGAGAATCGTGCAGGGACATGTGACACTAACCACAACACATGTAAAGTATTATCCTCTGCGCCATAAGAGAGAAGCGTTTACGGCAGTCGTATGAAATCCGACCACACAATGAAAAGAGCTTTCTCTCTCTCTCTTTCTCTCTCTCTTTTCAAACCAACCACTCCTGGTGCGTTTTCAAGTGCCTGGGAATGTCGAGTAACAAAGATTTGACCTCTGGAGAGATTTTTCCTCTGTACGTTGAGACAAAGGAAATAGTGAGTCTAGCCTAATGTGAGTCTCTTCATATTCTTTCTTCTCATTTGACAATTCTGCTGGCTGTTTTCCAGACTGCAGGGCTGCAGAGCAACAAAAACCTTAAAACAATAACATCGATAATCCGTTCACATTTAAAGCCCCATAGCCTGTTCAACTCTTAGCCAATATAGCGCACGTCTTTTTGGTCTCCCATATGAAGCCGTTTTCTGTTGTTCTCTTTGCTATTCTCATACTTCAGAGTGTTCATAGCTTCAATCCAACACATGTAACAACGGGTTAAAGTTTCCTCTGTAATTTAATTAATGTTGTCAATTTGTACAAGAAAGATGTTTGCTCAAAGACTGAGAAGTACTGCTGTTCATGGCTGCAAAGCTAACTTGCCGAAAAAAATTTTTGTAGAAGAACTAATATTCATCTGCCAGACATGGAATCGACAGTAAGCTGAAGACAATGAGGATTATCCTGACCCGACAGAGCGGATAACCTCCTTCTATATTTGCGGTAAAGCAAGCTATTTACATAAAGATTACTCCCAAACTATTCTGTAGGTTGGAAAGAGAATATTCCCCAAGCTTTATGCAACACATCAAAGAAAGTGATTTCCATTCTCCATCAGCCTCCAAACAAACTGTGCTTTACGATTCAGAACAGATGTAAAGGTGTGCTGAGATCTCCAGAAAATCTTTACATTTCTCACGAGACGCCAGGTTTGCAGGGTAATCTCTGAGCTTGCTGCTCTGTTCAAAAACTCTATGTCGTTTTATTTCCATTATAATTATTCACAGCTTAAGTTTACTAGCACTAAACTTTTCTTCTCTGCCCAATATCATGAACCTAAACAGAATCTCAGTGGGGCTGTTGTTCCAGCTTTATAGTCTTCAGTTGACAGTAGCAGGTTGTTATTGTGACTGTTCAAGACAGAGAAGGTAAATGGACTGTATTTAAACTGTACTTTTCTACCTCAGCCGTACTCCAAGCTCTTACAGTTGTTTTTTATATACATTTTTTATTGTGTTTTAACCCAGTGCAGTGGTGGCATTGCCATGCAGGGGGCCATCCTGGCCAGCTGGAGAACATTGGGATTGTGGCTTTAACATTACACTTTAATAAACCTACATAACAACCAAAAGACACCAAAAGCGTCTTGATGGAAGTCACTGACCTGCTGTTGAAGGGGTTGTCCCCTGGGAGGACGTGTGTGCCACCAGGCCCAACCAGGAAGCTGACGTGATCATAGAAGCTTCTGGAGGCGATGTGTGTGGAGCCGGGGGAGGCTGTGTCTCTGGAGGCCAGCGTGCCGGGGTCTGGAGAGCCCTGGCAGTAACTCTGAGCGTGGCAGACGCTCTGAGAGCAGCAGTCAGGGTCCATGCAGTCCACCAGCCCATCTGGAGCGGTGGAGAGGCGTTTTAAAGAGACCGGATCGTTCCAACATGTGGCGGTTGTGGAACAGACGTAAAGGGATTGTCGTATGCAGATCTCGCAAACATCATCTTATCCTCAGCCCACACACACATCATCAACCCCCCCCCCACCCCCCCCCCCCCCATGACAGAGGCATGCTCAAACACACCTGCCACTCATCATGTCTATTTTCGTCGCTAGTTCGCGGCCCTTACCCCCCTCGTTGTCCTTGCCGTCCGAGCAGGCGGTTTCCGTGGCGACGTCGCATCCCAGCCCTCTCCATCCTGCCTGGCAGACGCACCTCCAGCCGTTCTGGTCCAGAACGCACCTCCCATTGCTGTTGCACAGACCCGGACATCCGTCTGTCGAAATAACCATCAAAGGTCACTTTCTCCGGCCAATCAGAGAGGGGGATAGAGGAAGGGGAGGAGGGAGGGGGGGCACAAGACCCGGTCATTCAAACTGGACAGGAACCAATCACCGTGGGACAACATAGATGTGACGATACTGAGGAGAACGAACAGAACACTGGATTCCGACAGAACTCAGAGTCGGGAAGTGGGGGGGGGGGGCGCAGGGAGGGGATGGGAGGTAAACCGCACTGCTGTGATTTCACACGAGTTTCTCCAACTAACTATTCAGCAAGTTTTTATTTAATTTTTTATGGAAAGGTCAAAAAATTGTATAAAAGTTAGAATTTCTTTCCGAAATCTCCTACATTGTGCACAAGCGTCTCTTCAGCTAGCTCCCAAACGGCCTTCGTGTGAAGTCACAGCACATTCAGGGAAGGATAAATAAAACAAATTTAAAGTGGGGGGAAAGGAAATGTTTCTCTTTTCAAAAAAACTAAACTACACTTTCACTTTCTGCCAGGGTGCATTCCTTGTTTACAAGGCAGAGAGGCAACGAGGACCTGAGAGAAACCATATTGTTCCAGTGTCTTATCTGACACACACACACGGGGGGGGGGGGGGTCAGACAGGGAAGGGGGGCCGGGCGGGGGGGGTGCTTGACCGGTAGGGACAGACAGGAAATGAATGTGCGTACCAGGAAGTAGGAGCACAATAGAAACGTTATGATAGATTGGCACATAAAACAGTGTTTGCCGTGCTTAGAGAGGAGGAACGGTGCGAGGAGTGATTGTTTGCGACAGTCTCCCTCAGGATAGCCATGTGATTTACCTTTATATCCTATCTTGACTGCTCCTATTATCATTGAGGAGAGGAAAACATTTGGAAAAGAAAATTACTTATCTCTGTGGCACAAGAGCTACTTTAAGTCTGACAATCACATTTTGCTGAACGTAAACGAATGAGGAATTTAAGCGGGACAATGTAGTCTTGGCAGAGAACATTTACTTAGCATCATTTGATACTCCTGAGTCTTGGTAGAATAGGTAGGCTTCACAATGCTAAGCAAACACGTGGATTATCTTTGTCAATATGGATGGCGGTAAGCATTTGTCATTTGTAATCTCTGCTAGGCAGTCTTATGTAAATAGCGATGTGATGTAACGTGAACAAAAAGATCATGGCGTTGTCACTGGCGCTGTTCTGGAAAGGAAATCTGTTCGTCTATATCTATTGAGGGATTTTCATTTCCAGTAAAGGGAAAAAGCAAATGGAAGCCCTCACACAGGAAGTGAGGTGAAGGAAGAAGGACATTACCTGATACTCTTGAATCCAGAGCTTGACAGGTAAAGAGGAGCAGGAGAGGGTCGAGAGACATAGAGAGAGGGAGAGAGAGAAGAGAGAGAGAGAGAGAGAGAGAGAGAGGGAGAGAGAGAGAGAGAGAGGGAGAGTTATGTAGAGACAGAGAGATAAAAATGGAGAGGGATGTGTACAGACAGTGAGAGATAAAGAGAGACAGGGAGAGAGAGAGTATGAACAGGGGACATGAACAAGGAGAGACGGGTGGCCGAAGAAAAGGACAGAGTATGAGGGAAAGAGAGACAGAGACAGAGAGAGGAGAGACAGAAAGGAAAGACAGAGAGGAGAGAGAAGGAAGACCAATGAACAGAGTTACAGTGAGTACATTGTGATGCAAGACAAAAAGACTAAAGACAGACTAGAAACAAGACATTTGCCTCAGATTAAGCATGTGACTTCATGACACATTAGTGTCAGTAAACACGGTAAAAAAAGTTACTGATCTTCTGTGTCTCTTATCGGTCCGTGCCCTTAAAGGCAGCAGACACTAAATAAATTTTCCTCTGTACGTTTCCACGGTAACACATTCTTACTTCTGCTAAAAAGGACCGAGTGGGGTCTGTCCAAGGCACAGTACAGTTTAGTAAAGCTACAAGAGTTACATTATGTCTGATATTGACCAGGAATGTCGTTGAATCATCATGCAATCAACCGTGGGGCATTAAGCACAATTAATCCATGCTCCTGGCATTGAACTCGGATTCAAAAATATATTTGCGTGGCGAACCGGAGAGAAGAAAATGGAAAAGCTAAGAGTGAGGTGATGGAAAAGTCTGAGTCTAAAATATGAAGGGGGAGAAAAAAGAAGAAGGAAAGAAAAAAAAAAAGCACTCTGGTGTCGTGATGTGTTCGACAATAGAGCGTCCAAGCAAGCGTTCTATTCAGAGTGGAACCATGTCATGTGATTAAAGACGCTTTGTGCAAACTGAAGTTATTCACAGCCTGAAAGGAGACGTAAGCCCCTAGTTTTCAGTAAGAATAGGTAAATTGCTGCCTATTCATCCATGGCACATCCAGCGCGGGGAATTAGTTTCCTGATGGGGGTCTTCAGAGTGAAAGAAAGTGAAAAGGATGGTTCTGAGGCTGCATTGAGAAGAGAGAGATTAATAAAATCAGGAATGTGACCCCACATATCACCCCCAGCCGCATTATCTTCCTCCTGCACCGAGTGGAGACCAGCTGATGGAGGAAGACATGTAAATACATAATTAGGGTTCAAGAGTTTGGAGAGCGAGGTGCTTTTGTTTCAAAGGGAGGAGGGACGTCACCCTGAGGTCCGGGACGTCTCCGGGGACTGAGGACTCGATCTGTGATGTCAGGGTTTAACTGCCTCTCTTTTGACGAGGCCAGTGTGTCGAGGAAGCAGAGGTCAAGAGGTCAAGAGGGAGCAACATACCAGCTCTCATTATCCTCCTTTTAACACACAGCTCAGTGCTGTCAGATAGCTGGCTGCTCCAGAGACACACGGCTGAACTAGGCGCTCCCTCTACACCTGCCCTGGACTAAGTGGCAGGGTTTCATATGGAGCTCAGGCTGCGGTTGTTAAGTGGAGGGAGAAAAAGGAGAACTTCAGATGAAAATCAGGTTGGCTCTCCGGTAGCTCAGCGGATAAGTGTGTACCATGCAAGCATGATCGCTCAGGACTTTGCTATGTCTCTCTCTCTCTCTCTGTCTCTGTTCCTGTCTCTCTGTCTGTCTTCACACTTCACTTACAAACTGTCTAATAACAATGGAACAACACCCAAGCAATATATATATATTTGACAACATTTGAACAGAAGCTGATCCTGAAGAGGTTTCAGACTCACCGATGCTGCAGTGCTCTCCGGTCCAGCCCTGGTGACAGTCACACTGACCCTCACGGCACACGCCGTGATCCGAGCAGCGCGGGTGGCAGTCCCTCTGGTCACACTCTGACCCCACCCAGCCCTCCTCACACTGGCAGGCCCCGCCCACACAGGCACCGTGAGGGCCGCACTCCACCATGCACAGCTCTGCAAGAACCACACACACACAAGAACCACACCCACACAAGAACCACACACACACAAGAAACACACACACCCAAGAACCACACACACACACACAAGAACCACACCCACACAAGAACCACACACACACACACACAAGAACCACACACACACACACACACACACAAGAACCACACCCACACAAGAACCACACACACAAGAACCACACACACACAAGAACCACACACACACAAGAACCACACCCATACAAAATGGAGGTGAGTAGAATAGCACATGCAGCAATTTTATCTCTGCAAGCCTTGAATCATGAGCCAAATCTGTCATTCTATTCATGCAGTCACTAACATGAGATTTTCAAAACCAACATACACAGGCAGGAGTTTTGACCTGTAAGCTTTTGATGGGCTGTGAAATACTGGATCGCTGGGCAACATGCCCACAACACTCGTTATGTATCTCTTAGTGCAGCAGAACTGCAGAAGGATAACACGCTTCAGCTCCAAGCAGGACAAACAAGGACAAAGTGTGGAGGAACACACAATGTCAGTCAAAGTCGTATTAGTAGTCTGAGGAGACACCAGAAATATATATGTCACAGAAATATAGAGAGATTTGAAAGGTTTAAATGACTGCAAGAGAGACGGGCCTTTTAATATAGAGAGGATAACTAGAGGTTGACAACCGTGCTACAGGAAGTGTATTATGACTATTTAGTGCAAACCAGCCTGACTCTGGTACTCTGGGACAGAAATCATTATCCAATCCACAGGTGCTGTTAAAGTGCTACAGTGCCTTTAACACTAAAAGCCTCATTCATGGAGGTAAAACTACATGAAAACGATGATTCAATCACCTTCAAAGACTCAAATCCTTTTAAGAGCAGTGTCTCACTGTGCCAATAGTTTATGCCATTATGAAGAAAAAAAAACACACTTGAAAAATAGACCAAACTCTTAAGACGATTACTAGCTACTCTTGTGGCTGCACTTAGCAAGGTCACAAAAACAAAATATGTTCCTATTTATTTGTATTTTTCTCCATCTCCTCATGCTCAGCAGCAGTCTTCTACAAGGGTTATTCCCATCTCCCTTTGACTGGAGTTTTTCTTCGATTGAGACCTTGGAGTGTACTGATTAAGATTGGACATCCCTCTGGAATACCAACCACCCACCCACCCCACCTGCAGTCCAGCCCTACATCCCAGGCTTGGCCTCCACCACAATCCATGGAATCAATTTTTCATTAGCGTAAAGGTGTTTATCTGCTTTTAGCACGCAGCTGAGTCTGAGGGAGACTTCTGGCTCGATCCATGCCACGCTCATGTTAATTAAAAGTTTATTTAATTGAGGAGGAGCTGATGTGATAATTAATAAGATGGAAAAACACCCCTACTAGCCCTGTGGGCAGTTTTTTTGTTTGTGAGGGGGGGCAGCAGGGGACCGCGTTAAGGACGAACTCGCTCTTCAACCTTCACTTCTGTTATCGACAGACCGTGGGGGGGGGGGGTTCTGCTGAGAGGGGAATGTTGCGAGTGGAATTCCTAAACCTTTACGAGTGTAACAAATGACTGCGCTTTTGAGAATGGGGTTTGAGAAAAGAGTGAATGGAGAGGAGAAACTCCGTTCCCCCAACACAATCACTCTTCCTTGTTGGGGGCAGGCCAGGTCTGAAGGCACCCAGCTGCTCCAGAGAGCCTCTGCAACAGCCTTCAACTCCAACTTCAAGTCCAGTAAAACATCGAATACAATACTAACTTCCAAATGGATTTCTGGAACATTCTACTGTAGATTCCTGAACCGCAGAAACGGGAGGAGTATTTGTTTGAATTCAGCCCTGTTCTCCAAGCGTAAACTGTGCAGTATGGCACTCAGCAGACAGGCATTAATCACCTGAGCCTTTAAACAAGAAGCAGAACAGCTTTTCCATGTGAACTTCGCCTCCGAACTCGCAAATCACCTGAATAAAAGGATATACGACCTGAACGTATAAAAACCCATCTACTTGTATAGCAATATGGACATTTTTTCTCTCCACAGCATATATCACAAGTACATATAAGAAAAGCTGCTACTTGACTTGAAACAGCAGTAAAAAGGTCAACATGCTTGATTTAGGTAACACACAGCCTACCACGTAACTAACACAGCCTTTAGTAAAACCATTACGGTTTCATTGGAATTGCTCTGTACTTAGTGTTACAGGTCATCACAGAATGAGAAGACTCAGTATGGGTCAGGGTTGTAAGTGAATGTTGGAAAGAGGCACTTGAAGGATGTTTCACCAAGATTGTTATTGTTCATACTATTATTATTATTATTATCATTATTATTGTAGTGGTGACTGACCCACAGAGCAGTCGACTCCAGTCCAGCCCGCCTCGCAGACACAGGCGCCAGCCTCGGGGTGGAAGGTGCCGTGGTTGGAGCACTGCTCTGGGCAGGTGCTCCTCAGGGTCTCACAGCTGCTGCCTGACCAGCCCGGGTTACAGTGACACTCTCCATGGTGACACTCTCCATGAGAGGAGCAGGCCGGGTCTACACAGTCCACTGCAGAGAGAGAGACAGAGAGGGAGACAGGTTTCAGACTGTTCACTGCAGAGAGAGAGACAGAGAGGGAGACAGGTTTCAGACTGTTCACTGCAGAGACAGAGCGAGAGATAGTTTTCAGACTGTCCACGGCAAAAGGGAGAGACAGGTTTTAGACTGTCCCCTAGAGAGGGAGAGACAGGCTTCAGTCTGTCCACTAGAGCAGGTAAAGACAGGGAGTGTGGGACAGTCCAGGCTGTCCACTAGAGCAGGTAAAGACAGGGAGTGTGGGACAGTCCAGGCTGTCCACTAGAGCAGGTAAAGACAGGGAGTGTGGGACAGTCCAGGCTGTCCACTAGAGCAGGTAAAGACAGGGAGTGTGGGACAGTCCAGGCTGTCCACTAGAGCAGGTAAAGACAGGGAGTGTGGGACAGTCCAGGCTGTCCACTAGAGCAGGTAAAGACAGGGAGTGTGGGACAGTCCAGGCTGTCCACTAGAGCAGGTAAAGACAGGGAGTGTGGGACAGTCCAGGCTGTCCACTAGAGCAGGTAAAGACAGGGAGTGTGGGACAGTCCAGGCTGTCCACTAGAGCAGGTCTACTGAAGCTATTGGAGATGAGCAGTCCTCAGATATCTCAACATCCAAACGGCTTCATTCACTTTACAATGAGAGCAAAAAGCAGGATTTAATTACTCAACTCACTCAATAACTTTTCTTACATGCTAGGCCACTGACCCCAAGATGTAAATCTGAGCGGTTAATTGCCTCGGTGTCTGAACGTGAATCAATGAAGTTTAACTGATTGACCAAGGGAGCGGAAGGTTGAGGAGAAAGCGAGAGGTCCTTTCAATAAAAGGGGGAAAGGGAATCCAACGGTCCAAAATTGATTCAAACAGGTGTCTTACACGGCCCGAATGGCAAAGCTAATTCACCAGTGGAATATCATTGAGTTTATTCCGTGGCTAAACAGTAACAGGGATCTAATTTATACTCTCCATATCGATATTCACATTCCAGGAATTATCCACTTGGTTGAGTCGAAACAGCAATTGTTTGAGCGGCAACCGGTGCCTGTTCCTTGGAGACAACCTAATCAATCCATCAACTTTGCCAAGGGCTTCCAGGGGGAAGCCAAGTGGTTACCTTGCTCGCAGACCCCCCCCCTCCGGCCAGCGCTGCACACACAGCTTCCGTCCACGCAGACGCCATGGCCTCCGCACTGGGGGTCGATACACTGGGAGGAAGGGACGTCACACTCTGTGCCCTTCCAGCCGCTATAGCACTGACAGCGCCCCCTGCTGTACTGGCCGTTGTCACTGCACAGGACCGGGCAGGCAGCTGGAGGAAAGAAGACATTCAGGATGTTACTGGACATGAAACTGGTGTTGGGTTGGGCTGTGTTGGGTTGGGCTGTGTTGGGTTGGGCTGTGTTGGGTTGGGCTGTGTTGGGTTGGGCTGTGTTAGGTTGGGCTGTGTTGGGTTGGGCTGTGTTAGGTTGGGCTGTGTTGGGTTGGGCTGTGTTGGGTTGGGCTGTGTTGGGTTGGGCTGTGTTGGGTTGGGCTGTGT
This sequence comes from Neosalanx taihuensis, assembly GCA_030340665.1. Lineage (NCBI taxonomy): Eukaryota > Metazoa > Chordata > Actinopteri > Osmeriformes > Salangidae > Neosalanx > Neosalanx taihuensis. Next base: position 13,357,245 of record CM059302.1, read on the forward strand.
TAGGTTGGGCTGTGTTAGGTTGGGCTGTGTTGGGTTTGGCTGTGTTAGGTTTGGCTGTGTTGGGTTGGGCTGTGTTGGGTTGGGCTGTGTTGGGTTGGGCTGTGTTGGGTTGGGCTGTGTTGGGTTGGGCTGTGTTAGGTTTGGCTGTGTTGGGTTGGGCTGTGTTGGGTTTGGCTGTGTTGGGTTTGGCTGTGTTGGGTTGGGCTGTGTTGGGTTGGGCTGTGTTAGGCTGGGTGTGTTAGTGTGTGTTAAGTTGTGGACAGGACACAGAAGGACAGCAGTACCTTACTGTGTAAGCAGAGCCTTACCTCTGGAGCAGTACGGGCCTATGAATCCTGGGAAACAGACACATGAACCAGACACACACTCTCCGTTGCCGTAGCAGTTGTAGGAACACTCCATGACTGACTCTGTTGGGGGGGGGGAGACTTTCTTGAGTTAAGGTAGTCATGGCAACAATCATCTGGGTTTCATTCATTTATTTGTTGTTTGGTACAAAATGCACTCGAGCAGATGAGATACGATGTCCTTTCCTATGAAGCATCTCTACATATGGGGGCTTGTTTCATTATCTGATGGATCTTGTGTTCGAGCCTATTCAAACTGCTTTCAAAATATTAAATATTTCTAAAATATTTCTATTTCCTTGACACGTTTCATTTTCCTGTCAGGAAATTTCCATCGAGTTACTGATCATGCCTAGATGCACCAGAATCTGTGCAGTGTTTACAGTTTGGTAAATCCTCCAGAAAGTGAAGTTAATCTGACGTATCCCACTGACACATTGTCTGTTCATCCAACAGACCATTGCTCATAAAGCAGACACTCCCCAAAGAACCAGGGCTTCTTTCAATGGTGTTAAGCGGGCAAACTTTTTTGTTATTACTTTCAGGCTTGTATTGGATGTTCACTTAACTGCGATGAGATAAGGGCAGAAGATTCTGACCCGTACAAACGTCGATAACTTAATATCTTTAAGAAACGCCTCAAAGGAATGCTCAAAGAATTGCAAAAAGGTTCACGGAAACTGCAGTACTTTCTTACCCTAAACCCATGTCAGAATGAAAAATCTAACCGCTCAAAAAGCATCGCACTCACAGAAAAGTGCATTCAAGCATTTTTTTTTCAATCCCCGCAGCAACACAGTTCAGTACACAATCCTTCCTCCCCCTTCCCCCCTTCCCCCTCACCCATCTCTCATCTCCGCTCCCATCTTACCCTGGACGATGGTGTTGTAGGACACGGGCTCTAGACCGCGCCCATCGTTGTAGAAGGCCAGGTGCCACAGCCCGGCGTCCAGGTACTGGATGAAGCCGGCCTGGTGAAGACTGACCTGCCGCTCTGCTCTCGTCCTCAGCGGCTCGGACCCCGTCTGGGCCAGCCTGTCTTTAGCGATGAGCCGGCTGCCGTCCAACAACTCAACAAAGTCATACTGGAAGACACGGCAGGGACAGAACAGCAGGATGTCTGGTCGGTACGCTGGGAAATATTGTGTCATAAATACTGTCATGTTAATGTGAGACTACGACAGAGGTGAACAGTGAAGGACACAATGTTTGGTTTGGGCCAAAGGTAAAAACACATTGCCAAACCGCCATTGCCAAACTTGTTCCTTCATGGTGCTGTCTTTAACATGCACAAGACTAACACAGCCTTGTAAAAAAAAAAAAAAGAATTAAAGACGGATTTAGCAGTCTGGAATGTGACAAAAGGTAACCCCTTCAATTGACTCACCACTGATAGGAAATAACGCATTAGAGAAAGAGTGAAAGGAAGCCTCACTGATTTAAACCTCTTTGAGAGGAGCAGTCAGATGTATAGAAGAGGATATTAACCTGGCGGAAGAGGACTTCTTTGTGTTTGTTGGGCCTGAGGGCCAAGTAATAAAACAGATCAGGTCTCTGGGGTGAGCGTATACATCTCGATTAGCTGCAGTGAAAGCTCCTCGTCTCAATCTCACCAGCCCACGTAATAACAGGCAGGAGGACAGATCCAGCAAGGCCACACAACAACACAGGTCACTGGAAGAATACTTAGAACTGGTGCATCAGAACGCAAAGGAAAGGTTCTGCTCCCAGCAACGTGTGTTTTCATGCGTTCTAAAAGTGGACTTGGATGTATTAAGCAGTGTAAGAGGTCTGTCTCTGGGGGAGAACACACAGTGGAGCAGCACCTTGTGGGATACTTCTTCTGATGTTGTTAGAGCTCTGATCATCTCAGTCAATATCTCTCATTGGGGTCTTTCATGCTCAAGTTAGCTGAACGCATCAATCCATTCTCTCGCTGTCCCCAGAACCATTGAAGAGACAGTTTCTACAAAGGCGATCTTGGCGGTCTATTCGTCAGGCATTGATGAGTTTCGAAGCTCGCTCAACAATCGACGCACACTTGCCTTTTCACCGACCAGACGAGCATTTTCTCCTCTTTGATTTTGTCAAATTTACTTCCTTTCAGCAGCTTTATCTCACTTAGCTGTCGTGACTCGCTATTGAACTTCTAGCCTTTGCATGTGATCTCCCAGCAGCCCTTGCTGCCTGCGCTAAAACACCTGAGCCAGGAGGAAAGGTCAAGATATCCGATCCCGACTGAGAAGTGAGCATACCCCACTGGCTAAACCCCAGCCCAGGTCATTTCCTGCACAACCTACCCTACACTTCCTGTTTCTATCACAATATAGCGCAAATGCCAAAGATTTAACTGTTTTTTTTTGTGGAAATGAATTGGAAGATAGGAGTCTGTTATCTGATGTTTACCTGAGTGTGTGTTGGAGGGAAACCCTTCCTCCCATAGACTCCGATCAGGGCATTCTTCTGGACAGAGATGTTGAACTTGAGGAAGTGAGGTTTCCCCATTGTCAGCTGAGAGCGCCAGAATACCCCAGGAGGAATGCCCTGAGTCACCCTCCGGCCCACTTCCACTTGCCCGCTGTCAATAGAGTTGTTCTCCTGATGGACCAAACCATTCCTTCCTGGAGGGGAAACAAAGAAAAGAAACTCAAACAAATTGGTACCAGTTAACAACCATTATCCCAGTGTTAAGAAACACAGTGAGGGAGAATGTTTCTATTGCAGAGATGCTACTTCAATGTCAGATTTCTGTTTATTGTATTGCTGCATTTGATCTGTCTCCTTGTTATCAATATTCAGGTCAGAGACACATTTCTGGCAAGAAAAAGACCACATTTAATTGATCTATTATGGCCAGGAATGTATGCTTGAGTTTCCCTATCATGTTAGAGCGGTGCTGATATTCAGACGGCTTCTTATTAAACCTCTGTTGTAATATGTAATATCAGGCCAATCTGCTATCCCTGGTGCAATAACAACAAATACATTTGTAAAGCTCTCTTTTGGAAGACGTTTTGGATAAAAGCATCTAAATGAGCAAATGTCAATGCAATAAATGTATTGCCTTTTAAATGTTATTCTAGAAGCAAATCTAGATGCACGCTTAATTTTTTTTTTTTTTTGCTTATTTGAAAACAAAGTATAATCGTAGACCAAAATAACTTGTGATTGACTAAATTATTGATCAAATGTTCTCTTTAGTCATTAGTTTGAGCAATATATCCACTCATTATCAAACCCCTAAACATAAGAGTTTTTGGATCATCAGTTACCAGTTTCAATGAGCAGAGCTTACAAAACAGCTTGACATTATTACATGTCATGGTGGTTGTCTACATTACTAATTATTTAGACCTCTGTGAGAGGTCCGTGTGTGCTTTAAGTTATTTAACAATGCGGGTGTGTGTGTGTGTGTGCTTAACTGTATGTGTCTGTGTGCATTCTTACGTAACTGTCACTTTAACTCAAAATGAAGCTCCTGAGTTTAGCTCCAGGGAGAAAATCTCCTGCTATTGATTGTCTTTAAACAGTCCAAAACTGTCTTAACGTGGTGTCTTAATTACCAGTACTTATGAGGATTTAAATCTACCACAGTTTAAACAATTGAGCTTTCACCTTTCTCCTCAAACCCAATTAATAGCTTCATGGCCGTGCATTTTAAATACCTTTGTGAGCTCTGGGGTTAATTTAGTGGCCTTTCCCTTTAAAGGTGAAGAAGGTAGAGAGACTTCTGCTACACACTGAATACAAAATGATAGATAATTATGATTAGGCTGACAAAAGCTTCCTGAACTGTGAGAATTAGAATTCCAGAAGCAAAAGAAACTCCCTGTGACCCTGCCCTGGATAAGAGGAAGAAAAATGAAGGATGAATGGAGGAAAAAGACAGTCAAGACTCCAGAAGTCACCATAAAACCAATTCAAATATTTAGCTTAACCAAGCCCAGAAAGCGATAACGAGGAATGCCCTTTTCCAAAACCAACTGAACGTTCAAACCATCCAGAAGGGTATTTTGGTTCCTACGCTTTGTAGTGACAAACATTTTGTTACTAGTTAGACCGGGAATAATAATACATAAATACTATAGATGAAAGAGAACTGTTTGTGTCTGGCCAAAGGTAAAAGGACAAAACTGAATCCATTACGAGGTGGGCTGAGGGTCTGCTACACTCTGTGTAAACCTGCTGTGGTTTTCTTCCTGCTCACCACTGTCGGCTGAGAGGGCCGTCACCACGCTCGGCATTGTGGGTCGCGGCGACCTCGCTCCGTTTTCGAAAGCGGGAGGGTTCTCAATCTCCTGGAGCTGCCAATTCAGGCCAAACAGGTGCATAGCTGTGAAGTTAACAAAAAGTTAATGTCAGCACAACAGTACAGTTTGGGATTCCAACCGTGGTGTTAAAAAGAAATAAAGAAGAAAAACCTGCAGGACAACATATCCAGGTCAACCAAATATAAGAACACGCCAATAACCTGTGTACAAAACACCCTCGTCTTTCATTCTTTCAGTTTTTAGATTTTTGTAGGTTTTGTGACCTTTCCATGGGGTGGCCTATAGAGTCTAAACACAGCTGGTTCAACACAGAGAGGAACACTGTTGAGTTTCCTTGGGGAAGAACTTGTCATTAACACACACAAGCGTGTCTGGAAACAAACAGTCATATATCAAAGCAAGCAGCAGGTGTTCTATCCCATCTACTATCCTCCTTGACTAAACCCTGCGAGAAGCTGATAGAAAAAACGTGTATGAACAGGTATGTGTGTGTGTGTGCGTGTGTATCATGAAGACAGAGAGCCAGGCATTGCAACAGAAACAGTGAAGGAGAAACACCAACAGTTCAAGTTTCTCCAAGCCTCCAGTCTTCCAGTCATCTGACATAACAACAGCATCTCTCTTTCAATCTCCCCATCGCTTCCTTTCCTGTGGATCAGATGGCATCAAACTGTTTTGGGGAAACTGCGTTCTGGAGCGTGTGTGTGAGAAGTACCAGAGGGCCAACCTTCGTCAAAGTCGCCATCCAGGGAACATGCTGAGGAGGCAAACCCGCCCCTCTCTCTTGATATGCCAACATTTGATCTGTTGGGGAAACTTTTTTCAAACGTCTTGCCTCGGCAGGGCAGACCGGAATATTGACTGCAGCAAATAACTCTGCGGGTGGAAGAGAGTGATTCAGATGAATCTGAGGGAATATTAAATAAGATCAAACAAAAACAACACGATGGAGAGCAGACGCCTCGCCGAGCAGCACTTAGCAACCCAACCTTGTTTGGAGACCAATTCACAAGTCCCAAGGCCAAACAGGAAGTTGTAAAACAACAGTAAAAACATGATATCTCTGGGCTAATTCCGATATTTACCTCAGAGAGCTATCGTCTACTTTTGTCTGCTTAATTGTCACTGATGCCCACACACACCTGTGTTGGGGTGTCAGTGAGAGCGCATGCTCCCTTCCAGGGACTGGCTCACTAGGAGTGTGTGACTGTGAGGTGCAGTCTATTTAGGACATGGCACCTGGCAGGTGAATTGGCCTCAGATGAAAGAGTGTGAAAGAGTCACATGCACCTGTGGCCCCTGGCAGAGAAGACCTCTATCTGCCTCACATTCAGGCACAATCATTTGGAAATTGATGGTGAGGAACACACTGGCATTGAAAAGGCTCAGAACACGTGTCCCAGGAAAGCAGGGACACACACACACACACACACACACACACAGGATATGTGCCTGTGGCTCAGCAGTTACATGTGCGTACCACGGAGATTAAGGCCTTGCCGAAGGGGCTCGCGTTTGATTCCACCCTAGGACATTTTCATCACTCTACACTGTCTCTATCCCAAAAGCAGAAACCGGCCTAAAATACACCTTTAAAACACAACTAAAGCCGAATATAAAGTGAATATCACACAACATTTACAACACATAAACGCTGGGCTTCTAGTCTGTGTCAAGATCAAGATGGTAAACGATTAAAAATCCAACCCAGGATCAGATAATAAAGACATGCATCAGTAATAATAAGTCATAAAACATACACCTATCTATGTTTTGGTATATATTCTTTCTGTTGTATTACCTCCACACACAGCAATATTTCTCTATTTATGGTCGTGTTTTATTACGCTCCTTTGAACGCAGTATGTATCCTTTTCTGGGTGTACGGAAAGTCGCACAGTTTAAGATTAAAGATGAGTGTGACAGGTGGATAGTGCAGAGGGATAAATCTGTGTTTTATCGCCGTGGTCAAGACACCAAAGGTCAGCAAAGAACGAGCTTTGATGTGTTTTAAAACAAAAAAAAAGAGACGGTCAAAAGCGTCTTCAGGGGAGAGTTATGTCCTGAGGGGCGATTGGGCTTGCGTACAGTCTTCCTCTTATGGGCATAGATAAAAGCACTTCCTGTAAGAAGAGACATTTGGCCGCCCTACAAACTGTTGGCGTACGGCTCCTTTAAACATCAAGAGCTTTGGAGTCCCCCTGTGTCTGACAGAGTCATTTGGTCTGTTCAGAGGTCTGTTTGAACTCCACAGCTTGAGTCCAGCAGAGCTCCTGTGGATCTGAATGGGTCTGTACCTTCTGTGGGTCTGTTAGGAGAAGAGTGAGATGATACAGTAGCCCTGTCAGAGTGAAATGACCCCCCTATCTGACTCCACATCAACCGTCTCATCAGAATTCACTCAGGTGAGAAGCTGCCATGCAGACTGTTGGGGGCTCAGTGAATAATATCACCAACTGAGAATCTCTGAACGAGGCCACATGGGGGGGGGGGGGGGGGGGGGGCATGACAGCAGAGGTGTGTTTATACTGGCGGAAGGACAGAGGGCGTTAAATCAGGACGCAGTGCTGTCTGCACCCCAGCTGAGCCTACGGTAACGAGGGGCCAGCCATCACACCTGCAGCCAGCGAGGCGTACAGGACGACCGTTACCGTAGTTACCTATGCAGTAGCAGAGGAGGAGGGACAGCAGGACAGCCACGGCCACAGCGCTCAGGGCGGTGCATCTCCAGGAACAGTGTTTGGGCGACTTCTTAAACTTGAACGCTCCCCGGGAGAGGGTGTTTCTGGGTAGCGGGCGGGCCGGGGTGGAGTAGACGGCGCCTGTTGCCATGGTGTAACCTGGGGTCGTCGTGCCGAAGAAAGGGGTTGTTCCTGTGCCCGTTTTAAAGAGGAAATGTCTGTGGAAGAGGAGGGGGAGGAGGAGGGTGAGAGGAGAGGAGGAAAGGGAGGGGGGAGGGAGGGAGGAGAGGAGGGATGGGAAGGGAGGAGGGGGGAGGAGGAGAGGACGACAAAATTACAAAAGAAAAGTTACAAGTGTCAACAAGGTCCTTCCATCCCTGTAATGAGCTGTTGACAGGTTTAATAAAAGACCTCACATCCTCTCCATCCTGGCCCAGGGTTAGTGCCAGGTCTCTACAAGGGTCCTTTCATGAAGCTTTGATATCAGACACGACTCCAATCTAGAATGTTTTCCAACGTGGGCCAACACCTTTGGCCACCCTGGACTCATGCTGACATTGTTAAAGGTGAGCCAGAAGTACCTCATAAAAACGATCATCTCCTAGTTGCCCTTTTACAGCAGGGACTGGCTAATAGGCCATTATACCTGTTGTAATTAAGACGGTTTAATCAAATGTTCTACTCTAAATGGTCCTATTAACTTTTTTTAAACCCTCGTGAAAACCTCTTAAGCAAATGAATTAAGCCTTGTTGCTGTTCTTGCTTTACTTAGAGTAGCATGGCGGTAAGAAAAAAAACCTTCAGGGTTTCCAATAAGACAGAGAGAATTCTGAGACGAAAACCATTCATCTCCAGGGTGACAACTTTACAGGCGTAACAAAAACACTTCATAATCCTGGAAGTACAGCTGTCATCAAGCCTTTAGGAAGGCAGGCAGGAGGCTGAACTGCTATAAATGTTAAAAAGACTCTGTCTCTAACTGAATAACTGATACACATGCATGCTTACCAGACAAGAGTCTTAAAACATTATTCACTTGTAATTCATTCAAAATATGATGCTGTTTTGGAAAATATGGTGCAGAAAATGTCATATGTCACTGACAGTCAAATGTGTAAGAAGCTACATATCATCTTTTAAAAGGCTTTTTAAACAATAATGACACTGATGTCAGTAGAAAATATTGTTATTCCACAGCAGAGACACAAAATTAGAGCCTCTGCTTGTTTATTAAAAGTCAAACCACATAAAAGACCAAAGCTAAGCTGCTGTGGTTTCAAATCCATTCATCGTATTTTATAAACATTCAGTCCTCTTAGGCTGAGTTCTTCAGTAAAAGAATTTGATCAATGTCAGACTAGCAGGACAAATGTCACATATGGATCTCTCTGCATCTGCAAAGACTGGATTGACATGAACACTCATGGACAGATGGAGGATCTTAGTTTAAAAGGTTACAGGCTCTCACTACAGAAGGGCAACGTGTCCTGTGAAATCTAGCCTGGAATAGCTCAAGACGTGACACACTTTGGTTTGAGGGAGAGACCAACGCTTCTGGGATTTTTATAGGGTGCTGGTGAGTTTTGGGGTCAAAGTATTCATTTGCTGACACACAAGCATATCAACATTTAGTGTGTGCATGTATGTGAATGTGTATGTGTGTGTAAGCGAGTGTGTGTGTGTGTGTGTGTGTGTGTGTGTATGAGTATGTCAGGAGGGAGTGAGGGGGGGTGGGGTGGGGGGGTGGGGTGGGGGTGGGGGGGTGAACGGACTGCCAGAGTGAAACTACTTGAATTTATGACCCACTGATTCCAAAACAAGCTTTAAAAAAACCCTTCTGTCCAGTGTTGCTGCTTTATGAATGCAGTAAACTGCTGCACTGTACCAGGGATGTTGTGGATGTGGGGATTTTCAGACGTGTGCTTTTTGCAACGCAGCAGAAAGGCAGCGTGAACATTGAATAGCTCTGGTGATGAAATGCTTGTGGACGTGCTAAACAAACACAAGGCCTGTTTGCCTGTCTGGGTCCATACATGTTGGATGACCGTATGTAATTGATTGAAGACAGTGTGACGCGACGAAGCACATTACTATGCTAATCCCAACATCCCCATTCATATGGCTGGAGAGTGTGTGTTTTCTTGGAAGGCTGTGCGTGTACGGCACTCTCATCCTCCACCAGACAATAGCCAGACTGGACACCTTCCCTTTTCCTCACCATCCTTTGATGGAGGTGACATTTCAAAAGCTCCCTTACAGGAGAGACCAAACACAAAAACATCCAGAGGATTTGGACCCAGCTAAGCTCCCAGGATACGCAGTACATTTCTAAACAATGACGACTAGTCTGTTCCTCAGCCTGTCTAATCTCAATACTAGCGGATGCATCGAGTTAGCGATAGCATTCCAAGGTGATAGCACGGATAACGACGACTATTAAATCCACAACTGAGGCAGTGAGTTCTTCAGTACATCTCCCTTCCTCTTTTGCTCAAATATTACATTACAATAGTACATTTAGTCATTCAGCAGACGCTCTTATCCAGAGCGACTTACAGCAAGTACAGGGACATCCCCCCACCCCCCCTGAGTTAAGTAGGGTGAAGGTGCCTTTCCCAAGGACACAACATAATTTGACCCGGGCCAGGAATCAAACCAGCAACCTTCTGATTACTAGTCTGACACCCTAACCGCCCATCCATCTGATAGCCCTCTCCCCCTTGCTCACATCTTCTCTGGCTTCCCTGTAGCAGCACCAGTCCTCCCAGCTGGGAGTCTGGGAGCAGGTGCTCGTCTAGCGCCGCGTATGTGATGGTATTTGGAGGGCGGATCCCTAATGTTTGTGTGCCGTTGTGCACACAGAGAACAGCAGGGCGCCATTTTGACACAGTGCGCTAGGGGTTGTTTGCACACTGTGCCAAAGGATTTAATGAGTTTGATTAGATTTAGGAAGGGAAAAAATATGTTTGGATTGGTGCATGTAGATCTGCAGCACAGATGGTACATGTTAGACGGAAGGTTTCATGTCTTGTTCCTTACATAGGCTTGCTGAAACTATACAGTATGAAAACTAACTTAGTAATTACATGATAGAAAAAAGAAATGAGGAAGGAATGTGTTATTTAATTATCTATATGGAAAACCTGTTAGATACGTTTTCTTTCAGAAAAATTGTCACAAACTTCGACGTGGTAAAAGAACACTTTGAAATCATGACACAATCAAACATGACACAATCGCAGATACAAAATGTCATTTTGAGAAATATCTAAAAAATAGATTAAACAGATTCGATTGGATACTTTTGCAGCGGTTCAATGGCATCATATCAAGAGCTGTCATTTGTAGGAGGGGGAATAGTAAATAGCTGAGCATTCTGGGAAAATCAAAAATCAATTTCACAGATCCAGAGGTTCACTTTACAGTAACTGCTGGATGGAAATAGGAGTTTGAGCCTATTTATTCTCAAGGACCATGGAATTCACACAATAATGAAAGTGAATAGCACTATGCTAATTGAAAATATCTGTATTTCTATAGAGAAGGCAGTAAAGAGAGGGACCTGAGAGCCTGATTAAAAGCATTTCACACCCTTTTTAAAGATTTTAACGTTTCCTTGGTGCAAGAGAATAGCATGCTATAACAGGTTTCCATTGGCAACTAATTGAGCACTTTACTCTGAAGAGTTGCAGTGGTCTTGGCATGAAATAGAACAAAAACTCGAGTGGAATAATTTCAGACGAATATCTCTTGAGATGGAAACGAGACTTTCTTACTTTAAAAGCTGTAATTACACTCATTTCAAATGACAGCTTTCAGTCCAAACCGTTCAAGATTTTCAAGTTGGTTAAAGTCAATTAGCTTGTGAATTGTCATGGCAAAGTTGTGTGTGTGTGTTTATTTTTTTCTTCTTCTTCTAAAATGTGACACTTTACTGATGAATTTCCATATTAGTGCTTCCTTACCTGAGGCTGACTAGTGAAGCTGAAATGAAAACCTCTGACAGAAGAGTCATTGTAGTGGAAGTGAACAGGTGTGAAACTGAACAGGTGAATGTGGGTTGCAGACTACAGTGTAAAAGAAATCAACCAATCAGGATCAGGGAACGGTCATCTCATTGGCCTTTCTCACAAACAAGCACTTCCAAACAAGCTAATGTGTCATATTGCTTTTAAAAGATCTCAAGATTGAACGACATCATCCGCTGTGTAATTAGACACGCTGATTAATAATACATGACGGATCCATCAGTTTTCTCTGGAATAAACGTGGGCGTAATTGAAAGCAGCTTTTAGAGTTCAGAGAGCATTCACTTTTGAAAGGGGAGTAGAATTATACCAAATTAGCATGCAAATGCTTTGAAGGTCAACTCCATAATGGGACCTTTTCAAATAATCAATGTATTGCAATTAATCATAATAGCTTGTCTGGTCCGTAGGGTTGTGATTATTCTGAAAAGGGAGGTCAAGGGTCCAGGATATGGAGGCATACAGGCCGGTAATATTGACTCATTTGTGGCATTGAAACACAGAGAAAACGATCGCTCCAGTCGATACTTACTACTGAAAAACGGTTAAGGCTATAAAAAACGGTTTCCTTGCCTTCCTCTTTACAACAGAAGGACTATAAGGATTTGGGGCTATCCCATTGGCCTCCTGGGGTTACCATGGCACCTGCCCCCTGTCCTACTGTGACATGCATGCTAAAGACTGCTGTGTGTCAGAGTGCTTCAGAGCAAGTCACATGATCAGGTGTGCACCAATTGTCAATATGTTTAAAACCCTCCAAGGTGGCTGTATTATTAGATAATGAGATAGATGAGAATATGTTGCGACATAACTCTGTTGATTTGGTCAACTGAAGAGGTTTGTTGATGTTTTTGTTGTTGTTGTTGCTGGGCCTGTTTTGATGCATGCTGCAGACCGGCATTTTAATATCAAACTTATTTGTACCTGATCCCGCTGTAACCCTACTGGGTGCATTTGAACAAATTGAACCGATATTGACTGAGGAAGAAAATGGGGAAAATGGGGGCTTGCTCATATCTTTTAGTATTTCTTGTGTTTTGAAGTTCTAATCCTTTTATTTCCGTGTTTTGGGTGGGTAGGATTTAATACACCGAACACAAATCTGTAAAGTATCAAATCCCCGGAAAAATATCAATACAATCTAACCTACGTAACCTAAAACGATACCAAGTCACGTGTCAAGCCATCGAAAACAGCATCACATCATGCATGAAGTCACCTCAATTAGTATCAAGTCACTAATCAAGTCACCTAAAATGCCATCAAGTCACAGCAGCCCCCGGCTCCTCCCAGGATGCTCACCTGCTCTCCAGGGCCACATTGCTGCCCAACACCCAGCTGTCCTGCAGCTGGGCACATTCTGCCGTGCCCTGCAACTCTGCTGCCACGCCTGCTGTGGGGGGAGGGCTGGGGCTCCTCTGATTGGCCAGCGAGCCACTACTCAGGGACGTGATGGATGGCTGCTGTTTGTGAGGGGGCGGGGCCGGCGGTAGAGGAGGCGGTCCTTGCTGGCCTGAAAGTTGGTCTCCTGGTGAAGGAAAACAACACATATTTTCGTTGATTAGTAATGAGGCGCTTTCTGGATTTCACGCATGAAGAGCATGTTTCGCTGGTGGACGGGGGGGGATCCTGTTTTAACTCCAGTCTCTCTGTGTTTTGGTTGGTCCTCTCCTGCAGGCTCTCTCAAACAACACCACACACAGAACACATGAGGTGTGCAATCACAGCAACAACAATTAAAAAACACTATCACAAGCGAGATATCTTCGTGGCGACACATTCTAAGTGCTGCAAACGTCAACTGGCTGACTGTTCAGTACTCTTAAGCAGAAGGTCATTGAGAGAGGCAGCTGTTCCTTTATGGGTGCTTAACAGAATGTTTCACGTTTGATTACAGCCTGAGAAGACTCTCAGATAACTAATGACCAGAACATCCATTAGAGCGTCCAGAGAACAGGTTTTCCTATTTCAGACAAAGCTGGGTAATTGGCCCCCGGAATGACACATCCTGATCATCTATCCATCGTCGCTGTTTAAAAATAAAACTGAAAGTGCTGACATTTCGTATTTACTCACTAAATTCAAAACAGAGATCTTTTATTTTATTTTTTATTTTCCAGTGCAGCGCCAAGCTCAGGGAACTAATAGCAAGGAGGAGGAGATGGAAGGTCAGAAATAGTTGTAAAAGTGTTGGATTTTTTGTTTGGCTTTGTCATTCGGTTAATTTGCACTGTCCTGTTCACTAAATCTGTGTAGTGACAGGAACGGCCACAAAAAACAGCAACTCTGGTTGAAGGACTGTCTCCAATGTTTTGCCCCCCCGACGGTGAATATGCAGATTGTGTCCTTGTCTCTATGGTTACACTCTGACTGTGTCCCTTTCAAAGAGAACCTCCGGTATCTGACTTCCTCTTTAACAACGTCAAAGCAGCATTCCACGTGTAGCACATGGGTTCTATACGTAGAACGTTCTATATGTAGAACGTGGTTCAGCAATCATAGTGATTGGTGTCATATTTTATGGAAGGTCTCTAACCACAATTTAAACCTCTTGTCTGATATAATTGGCAACAAGCCAATACATTTTATTCTAGGCACTGCAAAAATAATAGTTATTGAGAATGCTTATGATTAAAACAAGTCACTTTGGCTGCCATTCAGAATATTTTACTTGATATGATTTTGTTCAAATGAGTTGTGTGCTTAAAATAAGTCACAAGGTAAGTCTTCAAATTAAAAAAACAAAAACATGATTATCCCATGTAGTTTTTGCAATGTGTAAAGAAAAGCTTGTTAACTTCATTATTTCAACTTGTGTAGTCAAACACAGTGTAAAATGAGTTATTGATTATCTGATCATGTTGTAATAAACATGTCTGCATGCAGGTTGCAGTATCAACATGTGTGTTTATGTAGCACACTGGAGTTATCCCATCTGGCTATGCCAGGCGTGACTTCAATACAAAAGAAAATCCATTTCCATTAACACTTCACGTTTAGTACAATCTGAATTCGACAACATATATTGACGCACATCAACATTCATGTCTGGCTGTTTGTGTGATTGTGGCTTTGTAGTCCTTTAAGTCCTACGGTAAACATCCCTGTTCTCTGCTAGGGTTGGGGTCACCTACCCCAACAAAGAGAGGTCTGTGAGTGTCCAGGAGATGCCAATACCCTTCATATGAAGGCCTGAACCATCTCAGACAGCTTGGTGTCGTCCCCCCCCCCCCCCCCTCTCTCTCAGTAGCACTGCAGAAGCCTTGTCTGCCCAGGACTGATGAAACAGCTGTGTGTTTAAAAAATCTTTGCTTTGAAACCAGATCAAGATGGATGCCTCCCATCCACAATTCCTCAATGTCAAACTGTCATCTCCTCCATCAGAGAGAAGCTTTTAAGACTTGTTTCTGATTAATACTGTATAGCAGCAGTAGAACGACAGGCTTGTTCGGATCCTAATGGTCCTTGCAATATCTATCCAATGCTTCTTTAAGGAGAGTCGGATTTCTTTTCTTTCTTTTTTGTTGTTGTCAAAATGTATTACTTCTTTTTTCTTTGGGGATTTTGGGAAACGCACGGTCCACAGCTACTCTACAGTAACACTGAATAGTACGTTTTCATTGGTGATGTATTTGTATTAGCTGTGCTCTAGATTCTCACACAGAGGAAATTACATTCTTACGCTCTTCAGATAACGATGTATCAATAAAGGAAAACTCTCAATAAACTATAGGCTCCTTGAACAATCTTTAGGATGCTTGACTTTTTCAGCTAAAAACGCAGTTGAGATTGTTTTGATGTTGTATATATATGTTTTGTATATATATATATATATATATATTTAAAGAGCCCTTGACTTCGCTCACTCCGCTGTATCGTTATTCCAGATCTTGTGTGTCTTTGTTACGTCTCTCTCACTATCAGCCTTTTACGGCTTCTTTCAAATCCTCCTGCTTCAAATGTATAATTTTGATGAGACAGGCTGCTTCTCACTGAAGAAAAAATAATAATAATCTTCCACGAAGAAATCAGGAGATAATTAAAAGGCATTCTGCACTAACAGATGCCAGGCAGAGAGAGGTGAAAGGTCTGTCATATTCAATGTGTACAGTAAGTACTGAAAAGGCCCTAATGCCACTTTACCTTCCATTAGTAGTGTGATGCAACCGCTAATGGAAATATAAAGCCATTAGGTGACAATTGTGCATTTCTGCGAATTGAAAAATTGAGGGATTCATGTATCCACGGAATTTAATTGAAATGTGTGTTCCACCACCACACATATGAAAAGCACCCAGAGAAATCATAATAATTCACAGCTTTTGCATAACTATTTAAAACGAACAGTTTAAATACGTATGAAATATAAGAAGATAAAACGTGTGCATGTATAAATATAATATTTTACCCTACATATTTCATCAAATGACTTTTCATAGTAGGTTCCTGCATTGTGATTGTATTAAACATTTCCAAGACTATTATTGGATGGACTATGTGCCCTACTTTGGCCCTCTACAGCAGATGAAGAAGGTGGCAGTTAGTTTAAAGTGTGTGTGTGTGTGTGTGTGTGTGTTGGGAGGTGTGTGTGTGTTGGGAGGTGTGTGTGTGTTGGGAGGTGTGTGTGTGTGTTGGGAGGTGTGTGTGTGTGTTGGGAGGTGTGTGTGTGTGTTGGGAGGTGTGTGCGCCTTAGGGAGCGCTGAGCTCTGGTGGGATCTCTGGATCCAGAACCATTAGAACAACCTTGCCCTGGGTGAGTTTGAGGGATTTATTGTGTAAAGAGAGGGAGATGTGGCTCTTTGAACTGTGGGGGCCAAAGCTTTGGAAAAGCTCCTTTTAAACTCACTTCTTACTTCCTTTGGTATCGCTGCTCCTCAAACACAACTGTCAAGCTCTCGATCTTTGTGTCAGATCAAAGATCATAGTTTATTATTATGATTTTTTAATCTGAATTTTTTGGGGTCAAGCAGCATTTGAAATTAATCATAAGGATTGAATTTCTTTCTCAAACAATTACAAAAGTGTCCTCTTTTACACAACAAGGTATTTGTATTTGTTTGAACGTGCATACAGAATAACAACATAAAATCAAATCTAAATGTATTTGTATAGCCCTTTATACGAGCAATGTCACAGAGGGCTTATGCCCATAGAACTGCCCCTCAACCAAACTAAACCCTCAATATATCAAGTATAACAACACAGCTTATATCAGATAACTTCCCCTTCGTATTGATCTACTGCAGGATCTGCCGTCTAAATATTTTGAACAGTTAAGATTCTCTTCTTCCCAAAGGAAACTTTCAGATGACAGATCGTTAAACACGAACACTACTTAGTGGCTATTACTGACAGCTATCTAATTACAGGGTGATTGTTTTCATCCACAGTTGCACTTTGAAAATTAAGTGTTTTGACATTTTATATTTACATTTTTCGCTGTTGACAATGTTTGTTGCCCTATTTATCTGTCAAGCTTGTGGATTGAATCTTATTTAAAAGAAAACATATTTTTTTCAATTTATCAAATTTTTGAAACGAGTAAACCTGTTGTTCTAGGGACAAAGATGGCCGCCGTCAGGCGATTTCGAGGAGTTCTCTCTCCACCTATGACTGGCCAGGATCAGAGAAAAGAAATACGTAAATACGTAAGTCAAAACTCTCATGTACGTTTGTAGTTTACAATTACAAACGCGTAAGCATGGTCCAGTTGTCGTCATGGTCATAGATTGGAAGGAAGAAACCTTTATGAGTATATTTCACTTTCCGCACCGCAACTACTCGCTGCACTGTGATTGTTTGGGATAGTCTGCTTGCATAGTGTGAACCAAGCATCTTCATTACACTGTTGTGTTGGTAGAGGTGCATGCACACGCATACAGAGACATGCTGGATATCTGTATTCCTGTTACAGTTTACTGGCACACGTTCAGCGCTGTTTACTTTAGTGTGCAATTTGCACTCTTTGATGAAGTGCAACTGCACGACTAATAGCTGTGCTGCCAGATTCTCCTTACCTGGGAAACAGAACCCAGCTGACAGATACAAGTCCGTCTATTAACAAGTATATGAGGTAGTTTAACAGCCCAGCTCGTCAAGTCTGAGTATACTGTAGATTCTGGCAACGTCTGCAGTTTTATGATATTATATAAGTCAGGGGATTGAGAGTAATGTGGTTTTATAGTACAGTAGCCCCTCTTCTCCCAACAGTGCTGCTGATGTTTCCCAGAATTCATCTGGCTCAGCACGATGGTCAAACTTGGTTCAGGATTTTTCTTCTTCTTTTTTTTTTTTTTTTTTACTTCATAAATGAAAACGTCAGTTAAACAAGCCTTGTTCACAGGCATATAAATGTCAATGCCAGCTGTCAAAAAGTTAAAACGGTTTCTTGAAAAGAAAAATAAATAATTGACCCATTGGGCAGACTAATTCAGTGCTAGCTTCATTTCATTATCCCATGACTCGTCTACCAAAACGTTCACCCAACTGGCAAATAATCTTTGACATTTCAACTCCCCATTATGTGTCAGTTGTCCAGAAAGGTCTACATGCAGCCCTTTTATTCATTTAGAGGTACACACTCTAAATCACTTGAGAAAATGGTTTGCAGGAAAACAGGCCACTTGTGTTTCTAATAGCTTGGCCTGTTGCGATGGGTGCTGTAATTACATTTTCTGAGCAAATCACTTAGTGCTGGTTACTAGGCAGGAGAAACTTTCAGCAGCAACGGAAAAAGAAAAGCCTCCAGATGATAGAATTCTCTGACGTGATTAATTGCATGCGTGTTGTTTACAACTGGAAGTGTTTCACCTCCAGAGACGAGTCACATTTACAAGCACGAGACATCGCGGTGCGATTGTTGAGGTGGAAGCGAGGTATCTGTCAAACTGCAAAGAGTTTGCGGTAAACAATCAAGTTTGCTGATGTGGAGAAGAGAAGCATCGCTGCTGTGACAATACATTTACACTTTCGCTTAAAGAAAAAGTGACAAGTGAGTGGATCGACTTATGGAAGGTTAGAGAATGGAGAACTATCACTGCAGTGATTAAAGGAAGCAGTTTTTTTATGCTGGCAGTTATGTAGATTTTCCAGCAGCAGGGTCGGCAGATGCCTTGACCAAGATTAAACAGTACAAAAAAAGAACAGTTGTCGCTTAAGGGGCACAGAAGATTGCTGATTTGACAACTCTTCCTGATGTCACGGCATGGAATGAACAGATTTTGCTTCTGCTGATTTGATCAGTCAGCATTCGAGGAGCTGTTTTCTTTTGTTTGTCAAATGCTTCACTCTCTCTTATACTACCACTAAGAGTCTATGGAACAAAGAGATTTAACTACACAGGATGTTGACTGAAATGTGTTGAAATGTGTTTAAATTACTTTCCAAGCAGTTATACTAGTCAAATGTAGACAAAAATATGTGATTAAATCACTAAATGTAAATATGTCTAGTTTCCTCTGACAGAAGTGTCCAAAGTTCACATGGAGCACATGGATTTTTAAGACAACACAGTTTTACAAAGATGTTTTACGATCCAAGTGCAAACTTCAGTAGATCCAGATACCCTTGAGACAAGACCCTTGTTCAGAGCTACACTGTGCAGTATGCATAAACAACATGCACCCCATTGCAGAGGTAGATTACAGGGTAAAATAAAAATCAATAATTAACTTTTTCACACTGAACCCTCCCCACACACACACACACACACGCAGAAAGACACATGTGGAATCACATGGCTGCCTCCGTGTTCTAACGTTTCGACCTGTTCTAGTTCCCTGCTCATCATTCAGTCCAGGAGGGTCCAGCTCCTTCAGGGGTTCTTCCTGCCTGATGGGCAACATGATATGGCCCGGGGCCCCGTGTACAAGACACTGGTGAAGACTTGAAGATAGTCCAAGGTTTCTGCTGCAAACAAAATATACTGCTGTTGATACAGTGGGCTTAGCAAGCTAACTCCAACTGTTCAGAATAATAGCCTGCTGCTCCCTCCACTGAGAGTGCACTAGGAAATATAGTGAGTTTTGTAGGATGATTTTTTTCATTAGGTGTGATCCCCTGCATGTTGTGTATCTGGAGGTTGAAAAGGGTGCAGAAGAGACATTTCATTTTTATCATGTAATTATTTTATTGCTCAGGTCATTTGTTTATATCTTTGTTGGCTTTGCAATTCAAAGAAAAAAAAAATCTGGTAAATGATCATGGATAATTGCTCGATGAACCACCTCAGAGAATTCTGAAAGAGCAATATCCTGCGCCTGAGCCTGGCCTTGCATAGTGTCTGAATCCATTAATGAAGCTACATCTGTGGGTTAAGCCTGCGAAGAAACATCTATTCATTCTGCTCTCCAGTTATTTTTTTTTTCCAATTTCAGACTCTGTCTAACATCGGACTACAGAAAATGTGACTCAATCAAAAGAGGATTCAGAAATGCTGTCCTTCAAATCGTCTCTCATATACCTTCATCTGACAGCAGCAGGCAGGATGGTCGGTGTTCCAGACTGCATCCACCTACAGAAACTCTGAACCTCATCTGTCATGTAACAGCTGTAACATAACATTTCACTTTGTTTGCCAGAAATTGATTTTCCTCTCAACGTTGACATCCATCTCATACATAATGTTTACCTGAACTCCGCTGGTCCTTTGATTAGAACACATATAAACACGACGGACACATGTATATTTGCTAGACAATATAAGACGTGTAGATTCCTAGATAATTCTGCAAGATTCGTTTAAAAAATAAAAAATTAAAACATCTGTGCAGACAGTTGTATGTTATATTTACATTTAGTCATTTAGACTAGATTAGATTAGATTGAACTTTATTGTCATTACACAGGTACAAGTACAGGGTAACGACGGGCACTCTTATCTCTTTATCAGACACTCTTATCCAGAGCAACTCACAGCAAGTACAAAGACATTCCACCTTGAGGCAAGTAGGGTGAAGTGCCTTGTAGCCACAGCCGGCAATCAAACGCACAACCTTCCGATCAAAGCCCAACGTCTTAACCACTGAGCCACCTGCCTCCCTCCATATTGACCAATCTAATCAGATTTGGGCCTTTTCTAGAGGGCTGGATCTTACTCTAGGTCCTCTTACTTTTAATTAAGCCTCATTCACAAGACAGGCTTCCTTCCCACATGCTCGCTAGAGGAGAGTGACTTACATCTATTCCAAGAGATTTAGACAATCCTCTATTAGCCCTTTGGCCAATGCTAAAGGGATTTCTTTTTGCACCCCTATCAACTGGATGGGTATTAGGTGAATTAAATGAATTGTTACTTAGATCAGGTAACTTCTTGACTGTTTTCAACATATCTGTGCATTTTTACAGAGGGAACTTAACACCAAGATGTCCAAGAACACAGAAGTACTACTGAACTAAAGAAGGTTCAATATGCAGCTTCCTGTGGCGTGATCACAGAGACCCACCTCAATGGATGAAACCTGCTATGATCTCACTCGGTGGTCTGCATAGTGTATTTTGGGATAGAAAATGTATGTAATTTGAACACTTCCGCCATGCAATCAGAGACTGTACAAACTGGCATTTATACAGCCAATTTCCCTGCAGGTGAACTAAACTACAAACACAGAATGAGAATGATAGAGGCAGGAAGTCCAGTTCTCTGGCCTCAGTATTCTTTCATTGTCAAAGTAAATTGTCCTTCCTTCGAAAAAATTCGGGAAGGACAACAACAAAAAGAGTCCACAATACAGAACATGCTGTAGACCTTTTAAGATCAATCTAGCTTTGATTTTCTGAAGAAGTCATTCTGAACAGATTCTTCCTTCTATAACTGGCTGATTTCCTTCTGCAGACTGTCTTTCTCAAGGTCATCACCCTTGTTATTGCTTCTTGACCTTTTGACACGGTCCCCAAAACTATTTTGTTATTTTTCCCGAAACGATAGCTAGTTTTAGTTCATTTCCTGCCTAAACTACCTAGCATAATACTTTGAGCACAGTTTATACCATGCTAGGGTTACTTGTTAGCCTCTTTTTTTTGAAGGTCGAAGCCTTCATGATGTATGATTTCTATGACGTATTTCTTCAACCGAGACCAGCTTGTCAACCCAAAGAGAACTGCTTTTATGATGAAAGACCAGAATTCATTGTCAGTCTCCTAAAGCTTGCCTGCTTTTCTTCCATTAGATTAGGAAACACATAATCAACACGTGTGCTATTTCCAGTCACTTTGCGATCAGCCCCAAGTTCTCTTCCTGTCCTCCACATGGTGGTGGTGGGAGGCTGAGGCGGGGTGTGTGTTCGCACCCTGCTGAGCTGCTTCACACCCAAATCAGTCCTGACTCAGTCAGGATCATTAGGAGCACAAAATGAAAACGAAAGTGGAGAAAATCGTTGAGAAAATGAGTAGAAACCGACGACATATGGTCTGTTTAAACACAGACTCTCAGCTTGGATGAGGAACAGCCAGGGGTAGTTGTCTTGGCAGGGGAATGGGACGTATGAAATCAGGGCCCTCACTGGTTAACAGAAAACCCTTGGCGTGGCGTGCGTCGAGGACAGATATGGCGGCGTTTCCATGGAGAGGACACACGTGGGAATGTTGAGGCGTTGCCAAGGGAGTGTGCGGCAGATAATGGCCAGAGTTCACTTATGTTACCTCCGACTGTGTCACGGAAATTGCCTCTGCTTGTAGTAACGGTCGAGTCCAGACTACATCTTGTGGAAGATCAAGCAGAGAGATAACCAAGCTGGAATGAGATGCAGTGCAGGGAAGATGTGGTCTGTATAGCTCACATATGGGGAGAGAGGGGATACCATCTATGTTCAGTTTGAGCGGGAATATGAAACAAGCTTGTACCGGATTGGTTGGTTCTCTGTACAACAGTGAGTATAAATCAGATGTGGTGGAAATACATATTTCCTATTTTTCTATGATTTAAAGATTCAACCATTGATAAGTTTAACTCAAGGACACATAGTTCCCTTTTGGAACAAGAACTTGGTAGATTATGCAGGTCAGGTTGCATGATAAATTATATAAATAACTACATTTGACTGCAAGGCATTCATTTTAGACTAATCAAAAGAACAGTTCTAACCCAAGCCAACACTGAATTTTTCCTTATTTATTAGTTTTTTTTTTTTTTTATCGTTAGTTCGTAAAAATCGAAACGCATCCGAGAACCTTCCCTCAAGCCATTGCACTTTTTCTCTCACTTGCATCCATAACATAACTTCCTCGTTTTTTCAAATCGTCGCCAAAATGATTCATTTAGTTCGTAATGTTAATCTCTCACTTGTGACATCACACCAGGGGGCAGAGCTCGTGATGAAGGTCAATAAAACAGCAGAGGGAAGCTTCTTATCAGAACAGTTTGGTCCATGAGTGACAAAGGAAACCTCATTGTCAGGTGTTTAGTCAGATAAGGGGTTACTCCCTGAGGGATTACTGCCTGCTTTTCATCAATGTAATGCTTTAAAAACAGCTTTAGTAAACGTGTGGCGGATCATCTCATTTAAATGCTAAATCTCGCTCTCAGAAGATTGAGGCTAAGGGCTAAACTCATACGGGTAAACAAATCAAATCAGCCATAAGGACCCTGGAATAAGTGTACGATAAATGACCCCCACACCTTGAGGTGTGAGGCGAGTCCTGAGAAAACAGGGATATTGTTTACAAAGCGGAAGGTGAAAATCTGATGCCACCAATCCCAGTCAGATATCCTGTTTTACTATTCAAGGTGAGACGATAAGGTGCTTGTTGTATTGATGGGTAAGCCTAGTGCTAGCCTTAGCCAAGTGCTAACGCTAACCAAGCCATTTGTTTCAAGACATGGTAACAAATCACCCTCATTTATATGAGTTAGAACACACAAGTGCCTCTGTGGGTTGTTTGTTCCTGGTGTACTTGTGAACGTGTAGAATAAATCAGGCTTTACTTTGCAATTTCAACACTCTTTCCACAGGAGCAGGCACCCAGAAAGGCACACGCACAAAGCTATCATCCATCTGTCCTCATCCATAGCAGAGGTTTGCATTGGTGGAAGGCCAGTGGGTGCAGAGCGCCCGCGTTGCTCCTTCAGAGACGCGTAATGATCGCTATCAATCTCCTCTGTGCCGAGTCACGTTAGAGAGCTATCAAGGAGGAGAGCTGGCAGAGAGAGAGCAAGAGAGAAACGGACAGAGAGGAACAGAGAAGGAGAGAGGAACAGAGAGATAGTGAGAGAGGGAGACAGGGAGAGAGGGAGATAGGAACATGGAGTGAAAGCGACAGAGAAGAGAGAGAGAGAGAGAGAGAGAGAGAGAGAGAGAGAGAGAGAGAGAGAGGAAGATAGAGAACCCTAAGACATCCTACAGAGCAGTGTGGCAGTGCATTAATCACACTGGGTCTCTTGGTGTCCAGGATAGAACTGTCAGTGAAATGCTTCAGCTTAAAGAGAGATGCCTCTATAACGCCTGAAGTCCAATCCTGGTTTTCCTGGCTTGCTTGGACCTGGAATTGAAACCCATCACATTCTCTGCCACATTGTGTTGAAATTCCTTTTGTTTTAATTCAGCCATTTCTCTTCTTCTTTTTTTCCCCTGGCTGTCGCCTAACTGATAGGAGCGATCTCACTGTCAACAACAAGCATTTTCATCTCTCTCACAAAGAACATAACGTGAAACAATAAACTGTGTGGGATCATGTGCCAAGGCAGCAAAATATGGCAGGAATCAAGCTGTCATTTGGTTAATTAGCTGTTTGTCATGGTGCCTATAACGCTTTGATTACATTTACTGTACATCAAGCTGTACAATGTAATGGAACTCAGACATTCATAGAATATTATATCTGATTTACATTACAGCTCTGACCGATCCCATTCCTGTTTATTCCTGTGTATTTATTTATTATTTCTTCTTTATTTTTGCACTTTAACGGTTTAAGCAACAGTCTGAGTGAACAAGATCTTCCTGTATTGTCTGTGTC
This sequence comes from Neosalanx taihuensis, assembly GCA_030340665.1. Taxonomy (NCBI): domain Eukaryota; kingdom Metazoa; phylum Chordata; class Actinopteri; order Osmeriformes; family Salangidae; genus Neosalanx; species Neosalanx taihuensis. Next base: position 13,381,523 of record CM059302.1, read on the forward strand.
TCCTTGCCTGCTGAGAGTTTCCACAAGTTCCATCTCTGGGGAAAACTATTCTCAAAGCACAAGTTTTTTCTATTTTCTTCTTCCCATCTAACCATAATGGCACACATGTGACAGTCAAGAGGTTTATGGAACCACCATCTCCTCCCCTCCTCTACAGCCATCTAAATAATGAATACTCTGCCACTAGCAGTAATCCTCCGGAAGCCAGACCCTGAAATAGAACAGTACCAGACAGCACTAGACTGGCTTCACCTTTCAAAACACATAATGCTGATACTTGACATCCTGTGAAAATTGCGCCCACACACTTTGTATTGCCATTTGGTGGCATACGTACCAGGTTTACAAACACACAGTTCGCTTAGTGTGGAGCTACTGTGGTGAATTCAACGTGATAAAGCTGCATCTGGGTCAGGAGTTGAAAGTTTGTTCGGCGTTTCATTTGAAGACAACATCAAAGAGAGTAAGCCAACTATTTCAAAAGGCGTCGTGAGGCAAGACGAAATAGTACAATAATGGCGAAGGGCACCTCTGGGTCTGATGGTTGATGGAGAGAAAAGAAGAGAGAGAGACAGAGAGAGAGAATGAGAGACGACAGAGAGAGAAAACAAGAAAGGGAGACAAACAGACTGAAAGAGACAGAGAGAAAGAGACAGAAAAAAACTGAGTTGAAGTGAGGGAGAGAGAGAGACATAGAGAGAGAGAGAGAGAAAGAGAGAGAAAGAGAGAGAGAGAGAGAGAGAGAGAGAGAGAGAGAGAGAGGTAGTACACTGTAAAATGTGTCCTTAATTAGATGGAATTTTGGCCTCTTCAAGGAACTCCTTCATGTTAAGCCAGAAAAAAAGACCAAAGCAGATGAACCTGTGAAGAAATATCTGCTTAAGTGGCCTTTTATTGGTGGATCAAAAGGCCACTCTCACATTCTCTTCCCATCTCATGTCCCTTATTAATGCAAAGGGTACTCTGCTGAGTTCTGATGTGTCCTATTGTGCTCTTGTACGCAGATGTGTTGACAGGTTTGCCATTTAGAGGTGCTGCATTCAAATAGCTTCCAAACTGCACATCCATGGCCAACTATTACCAACTATAACTAATACCCCCCCCCCCCCCCTAAGCATTACTCAAAAGAATGCTTGCCACCATATCAAATTGTCTGGTGTTTTTTCTGTGAGTACCCCTTTGTGAACTGTGTATTTTGCGGTGTTTCTATATATGTACACCGTATTCACCTATGAATGATAAACCCATGATGGATGATGTGTTTTCTGTGTGTGTTGATTTGGCTGTATATGTGTGATTCGAGCATTTTTTATACGTTTGTTGATTGTTGTTGTTTGTTTGGTTTTTTTTTACATTTGTCGGGCAGCGAAGTTAACTGGGAAGACAAGAAACAGTTATCGGTTGCACACGATGGAAGAGAAAATATCAGAATTCAACAGCAAAGTTTAAACGAGTTTCTTTTGTTCAGAAACAATGTTTCTCTGGGCTCCTGGAGTCGCTGATTGATGAAGTGGTTTAATAAAAGCAGCAGGCCGACTGGGGATGGAGTCTCTGCTAATCCATGACCCCCGTATGTGAAAACAACATGTGTGGAGGGAGTTTCTATTATAAAGTCGCTAAATCGCTTTTTTCACCTCCAGCTATGTTACCATCCCACTGGTTTGACTGTTGGGATAATGATGCCTGTAAATGGCCCCTGGTAAACAAGCCATACGCAGACTGGTGCCCTTTGCCAGGATCATTACATTGTTCACAGGGATATTTCTACCTTGTCGATGGGTCAAATGGGGGACTATGTGTTATGCTGTGAGATTTGAGGTTCCCATCGACGAATGAGAGACAAGGAAATGTGATCTTGGATTTGATTGGCTGGCTCACTGTTCAAAAGAAGAGGAGAGAAAAAAAAACGTGACCTCGTTTTTCTACACAGATTATTCTGTCTTTTTTTTGTTTGGTAGGATATTTAAGTATGGAAGCAGGGCCCACATCACATATGATCTCTGTGCTATGGTAATAAAGTTGTGGTTGATAATCAGCAGAAAAACACATTCATAACATTTGAGTGGATATGGTTTTTGGGGGTATTTTGTGGATTGTGCTCAAACTGGCTAAGTATTAACGTTGAAATAAATCTCTGAATAGCATATTAAAGTACAGCATAAAAATTAAACATTAAAGAAAAAAAATGATTTAAGAAACTCAATGCAATACTAACATAAAATAGAGTGCTGGTTCTTTGAAGAACTCTTACTGCATTATTTCATCATGTTACACTCCAGCACCCTAATTACAAAACACATCCTCAAAAAATCTATTCAATCCTTTCATATTCTACACAAACAAGAAAAGCAGTTGTTCAAAGGTGTTTATAAATACAATCTTCTACGGATCTTGGGCACATTATGCTTATCAAGCACAAATTTAATGCAGATGGTTCACATTATGACTAACCTTGCCTGAGGCCTGAATACTTGAAATGACTCCCAAAGCCATGAGAACTGAATACTGAATACATTATAGTTCAACAGTTTCTAACGGTAATGTGAGCGAAAGGTGTAGATTGCTTTGTTTTCCACTCTTGACCTGCAGTATGTATTTGTTGACCCAAGCCTTCAGTGAGAGGATTTCAGAAATTCAGAAAATATTTCGCTTCTTTGTTCAGCATAGGGCATTTTAGACGGTTAGATTTGCTTCAACTGTTCTCTATTTTGTCTCTATTTTGTTCTGAAAAAATTGTTTTTTGTGTCTCTGTCTGCACATTAGCACAACTCTTTGTGGTGAACAGAATTTCAATTCAGTTGGGTTTGTGTGTGAGTTCAGAGATCAGCTCAGGAGGTTTGTGATGAACAGACGTGGTTAAGAGTGTCAGATGTGTGTCGATGGTTTCACATCTCAAACACTGTTTCGACCTGTCCAAGTGTGTGTGTTAGCTCCATAGCTCGTTCAGGGAGCTAGCACTCGTAGAACATGGGTAACAATTGGCCACATGCATAAATCAAAAACATGCAGTGGACACACAAAATTACGTTCTGAAAAAAAAGATTAAAAAAAACTCACGGTGCAATTAATCAGACAACTAAAAATACTGCTACCTTGCTCTACGATTCTAACCTTAGCAGCCACTGCTATAAATCATCATGCTAAGTCTGAGGTGGACTGCGTACGATGCAGAGCCCAGAGAGACAGACTCGTTGCATTTACCTGCTCGCAATTACCTGTAAACGTACACAGAACTGCGGCAAACTGACCCCAGCAAGACGCCCAAGTTTTCCCACCATTGTTGATGCATCTGCTGGGCTAACGCTGGTCACCACTCCCCCACACATGCATTACTCTCTCTGTCCTGGTGCTCACTGCTCTGCTAAGCACCTCCATCCGTCTTTGTCAGGCAACACTGAGTGTGGACACAGCATTGTGAATAAAGAGAAGTCAACCCCCCCCCCCCCCCCCCCCCCCCACATAAGAAACAGCAGGTACGGTTATGGTTAAGTCCCATTTCCCATAATCCTTCAGGTATTACACTATACGTCGGTACTGTTTGTACCTCCAGAACTGATGTGGCGGCTGGATGAATTCCCCAAATGTGGCATATGGTGTCTGTCTTCCCTTAAGATACCATTTTGAGGCTTAACATCTTGAAGCGTAATCATTGGATTAAATGTTGAACTTATAAAAACAAACAAACGCCTTCTTGAACATGGTGAATTCAGATATGGGGGTTTTAAGAACCCCCCAACTCTACTACTACCTTTAGCTACGATTTAGCTCAATAACACACAAAAAAAACAAATTCTGGACAGACTGTACAGTAACCTGACTCTTTCAAATTCCAAGTAGCAATCTGTTTCCAATGACTTGTAATGTAAATATTTCCAGTTCAGTGGACTTGATCCCTGTCAGAGAAGCACTGCAGATGCAGCATGATCAATTTACACATGCAGAAGCTTGTGTCAGACATTGTTTGGTATCCAGCATCTGAAAATATAATATCAGACCAAGTGCCAACAGACCAGCACTTCATAAAAAGAGGATACATGGAGGGATTGAAGAAGATGTGGAGAAGGAAATATGTTAGGAATCACGCTGCAATATCACTAAGGCCCAGGAAATGGTTGAGCAATTGCACCACTTAGTAATATCAATCTGACAAAATCTGGACATAATTCCCATTAACAACACTAGACAATAACCCAAAGTTGAGTGTTGCTATTTCTCTTAAAGGCCACAGAAAAACAAATGGTACAACATGAAAGGGATGGATATAAATGCTGAATATTTATATGAAAGCACAGTTCATGTAGAATATTTTCTGTCACCCGGGCACAGCAAGAATAAAGTTGAAATGTTACCTTTGAAGAAGGCTGAAGCTATTCCCAGTTGGGTCTATGGTCCACTTCTTCTAATGATGTTAAAGAAGCTTCACAGCAGACTGACACGTGCTCACTAGGTCCTCCTCTCCCCACTGCTGTTAAACGCAGCCACACCACAGCCCAGCCCCGCTGCTGCTTCAGACATCGCTGGCACTCAGGCGAAGCCACAAGGGTTAAAAACCAGCGGACCAGAAAGCCACACAAGAGCGTCGTTTCGTAGTTGCCAACCTCCCCTGCCGCACTCACTCAATCTCTCCTTTTCGCTCCCTCTCTATCCTCCATCCTCCTCCTCTTTTAAGTGGATCTCTCTCTCTCTCGCTCTCTCTCTCTCGCTCCTAACGTGAAAACCCAGACATAGTGGAAGATGATTTGCAGCACTCTATCATGGATCGTGTTACGCTGTCTGGCTGGTGCGGCAGTCACACATGATAGGCTGAGCTTTGCGTGTGTGTGTGTGTGTGTGTGTGTGTGTGTGTGTGTGTGTGAATGTCTGAATGTGTGTGCGTGCGTGTGCGTGTTAACCCTCCGACAGAAATGAAAGGATTGGAATGTTGCTACCACAGAAGCTAAATTTGGGGAGAGTGGGTTTACCCTGGAAACCTCCAGACGATGGAGGTACAGGTGTGAAACTGACACCAGACGTGACGCGCTCACAGATCTGTTTCCCACCTGCCTGCTGATTGAATCAACAGAACTGCTCTGACCTCAGGGTGTCGCAGGTAAATCCTATCCTTGAACAAGGTTTGATATACGAAGCGGCTCTCACTGCTAAGTTATCCATCATGTTGACTTTGACACACTAGAGTGAGACTCCAAACTGTTGTCACATGTCAGCACAAACGGAAAATCCATGTTTTTATGTTGACAAATGACTCTGAAGACGCTGGAAGAACACACACACACACACAATCCAGACAAACAACACAGTCAGCGATCCTCAACAACAGGAACCAAAATAGTGACGTTCACACTTTTATGATCATAAATCATTGTGGATGTTTAAGCATCCAGTCATAAAATACTTACATAAATAATGCAGGTTAAAAAAAACTAGACAACACATTGCTTTTATCTATTCTCTCTCAAGGGTAGACGGGCTGTCCTGCGTTTTACTGTGGTCAAATGTTTTGTGTCAAATATATTTCGGGTTTGTTTACTGATTACGTACTTTGAAGAAGAAGAAAAAAAGAATATATTTTAATCTTTTAAGAACTACATGCATTATTTAAAGTAGTGATATATTACAAGTAGAATATATATGGTGTAGGTTAGAGTTTAAACCAGTCATATACCACACAGAGAAACTTGAGATGAATGGGAGATGAAATCCTGAGGAGTTACAACTGAGAACCTGTGGTTTGACATCCCTCCTAAAACAGCTGAGACAGAATCAGCGATGAAACTGGGAGTTTAACTGGGAGTCTTTCAGACCTGATCTGAACCTGGATAGAGGGAACATTAAAGGGAAGGACGTACCTAAAGTTTGCTCGGGTTAGATGTGTCGGCCCCACACAAGGATGTATTATGATATGACAAGATAACAATATCAAGTTATTAGCTTTTGCTTCCTGCTTTTATCGTGGGCCTTTCTGATAAGATGACTGAATATTGTCACTGTACTAACACAGTAATAAAGCCTTTGCTAATAAAAAAACAACTCAACAGCATCAGCCAATATTTCTTACAGACTGAATATGAATTATTTCAAATTGTAGAGACAACATATTCGATTTAACATTAAGAAATGCATAATTGAATATTGATCTTGAATACGTAATATGAAAACATGCCACAACTGTAGACTAAAATGAATGCTAAAGTGTTGAAGATTCATCGTCGATATGGGTTCTCATTAAATCATCAGAGATCTAGGAGGATGTAAATCTGTGCTTCATCCGCCAATACAAATAGGACTGTGTTTGGCTACTACAACCGATTATGTTGTCAACAATACATGTAATATCTTTCAATCAAACCTCTGCCTTTATAGCGTATTAAATTATGTCTAAAAAGAGGCTACTTCTATCACAGCACATTCATAGCAGAGCTGTGTGATCTAATTACTATCTCACCTTAACATTAATCTCAGTCTTGACAATAGCTGAACATCTTGTGTGTAACATTTGCCTTAGATTTTCCTTAAATATCACCTAAATCCCCAGACTCATCTACATATTCTGTGGGTAGATTCAAGTCTACAACAAAAGAGAATTCTTCCCAGAGTTGGCAGGCTGGGGAGTGTCCTAGATATGCGCTCCATGAGGTTTATCCACACCAATTGTTTTAATTATTCTATCCATCATCGAAGTTCACAAAGGGTATTTGGGACGCAGGAAAAGCAGTAATTTCGAGATAGAGGCATCATCATATCTGTCTTGTTAAAACACCCAGGGGATGTTTCATTTTGTGATAACATCTTCCCTTTAAAGTTATTCTTTTTTTGTGCGTGTACATTATTTCCTAGTCACGTAAATTGAAGGACATAGAACTGGAAGAGGAACGATGAGCATGTTAATTCTCCCTCGTGTCTCATTTCAATGTAAACGCTCTTTATAGTCACGACTGACCCAGATACCAAAACGCAAGCCTAAGACATACATATGGATATCAACAATTATCCCCTAATTGCGTCACATCAACAACAGGTTGCAGTTCATCATGATAATGGGCTTTTCATGGACTTGGGGGATTCATCGAGTTGTCGAGGGTTGGATTTACAGAACTGTAAACTAATTGTGGCTGTGCAGCGAAGACAGAGGTGGAGAGCCAAGCGCAATCGGAGGAATAAATATAAATCAAACAGATGCTCCCATCCTCAGCCTGGTCAGCTGCCCAAGGTGAGACATCCTATGTCGAAACAGGCTTACCCAGAAAGCCCTTGGATATCCAGCCACCTACAGCCAAGCGGTCTGTTCTCCTAACAGCTGCATGAACAAACAAGAGAAAAAGGGTGGGGGGGGGGGGGGGGTGGGGGGAGTGTCTGTGGCGGCAAAGATACTGCGGTGAATTTCAACTGAGTAAACAATATGGGAGATGGGCCAAGGTTTTTTCTCTATACTTGCACACTTCATTCCCTAGCAATAAAATGGGGGGGGGGTCTCTGTCTCCCACTAAATGGGGGGTATTCACTTCGATGTTGGAGTGGTTTGACATGCCGAGGGCGCTTGAAATGCTGATGTTTATTATGGTGAGAAAATACAGAGAGAGAAAGAGGGCGGGAGAGAGAGAGGGTGGGGGAGAAAGGAGAGAGAAAGGAGAGAGAGAGATACAGAGGGTGTGAGAGAAAGGAGAGAGATAAAGAAAGCAAGGAGAGAGAGAGAAAGGAGAGAGACATAAAGAGAAAGGGAGGGAGGGGGTGCCTTTCTGTGCATCTTTGGTGTCCATCCAGCTGGCCTTTAGAATATGGATTATTTGGTTGGAATGGCCAGGGCTCACACCATGGGGGGCTGGCGGGGGCAGAGGGGCTCAGGCCAGCCCCCCTGCAGAGACCCCTGGTGGAGGGACGCTGTGAGCCCCCCTGGGATCCTACACACTGACACTTACAAGACCCAGACGCTTCCCACACCAGCTCACTGTGTCTGGGTGTGAAAAGAACTGAGAGAGGAGAGTGAGAGGAGGGAAGGGGAGGGAGACAGCATGAGGGACAGAGGGGGGAGAGAGGAGAGACAGAGAAGGAAGGAGAGAAAAGACAGACAGAAGAAGGGAGGGAGGGAGGGAGGGAGGGAGGGAGGGAGGGAGGGAGGGAGGGAGGGAGGGAGGGAGGGACAACAGTGAGCACCACCTATTCTGTGTAGATTCTAGTCACCTCATCAAAGCAACATCTAAACGTGCTTCTCTGTCAAAACCCCAAGAGAGAACAAGGTCCCAGAGTGCAGCTTTCCCTTTCACATCGTCAAGGCGACAACAACCGTGGGGTCGACAGCTACACAGCAGCACCGTGGTAACGACTACAACGAAGCCAAGGTCCTGATGTGAAAACGCAGGGTCCCAGACACAGCGGCCCAGAGCAGTGGGAGGTCTGCCTGGGTAAACGGTACGGGTGATTTCCCATCTCCTCTTGTGCCCTCCAGACACAGCCAATCACAGCCAGGGAATGGTGGCGCCCCAGCCTGCCTGCCAGCCAACCAGCCGACCAGCTAGCAGAGGCAGCTGAAGTCTATCTGGGACCATGCATTATTCACAGGCCCCGCTACGGCGCTAAGACCTCCAAAAGAAAAGCCTCAGGTTCCATCACCGCCGACTTGTTTTCAATCTATTATTGATGGCAACCGTATACCCAATACTTTCCCCTGATTTACTGGATTTTATCACTGTTCCCTTAATAAAAGGCTATTTCTGGGGTTCTTTAGCAACATTCTGTGATGGATATTGTACAAGCCAGAGTTGAAGGAGGAATCTGGAGAGAGCTCTTAGTCAAGTCAAAGCAGCCTTTTCATTAATTCAGTTGAATTAAAACTCTAATGCTGAAGACTCATTACTTCAAAGGACAACCTCAGCTAGTGATTGAAATAAAGAGCTCATGTGTGAACATTAGAGTTTTTCATTTTGCACAGTAACATCTTACGCACTATGATCTCTGGTCAAGTTATGGTCAAACAAATAAACTATCCTTTATCGTTTAAGGATTCCGTTGCTCAGAAACTTCAGTAAGAATCACAAACTATGACTGTGTCTTCCTGTACAAGTGAATCTTGTAATCACTAAACATCAACAAAGAGCAAGCTAAATAGGAACAAAAAAGGAAGAAAATGATCAAGCACATCCAAGACTCCTCTCAAATGATGTATCCCCGAGGATCACAACATTGCTGCTTTTAACTGTAAGGCAATTCCTTTGCATTTCATGGCATCCAAACCTAGATTATTACTGGGCACACTTCAAAGATTTCCCCTCAATCTTGCCGGGAAACGCAATCAATCTGCTTTGTATTCACGGTCGGCATGGTCGGCCATCGTGCTCCTTTGAGGAGGTCTGACGTCTTTGACCGATCTGCAGTCGATCCCCTAGATTGTGGCTAATCATCATTACTGGCGGCTGAAACAATGACTTTCCTTCAGAAGTGAGGCTTCAGAGAAGACACTTGAGATCCCGAGGTTTTCTTTAGGTGTTTTGCGGCTTAAGTCTGGCTTAGAGGTATTAATACAGACATGGTCCTAACCTAATGTGCGCTCCGATTGTCCATCACATCAGAAACGGACTCTCATGCAGCAGGGGACACCAGGGTCCATTGGCTTTTTTCACAGACGATAAATCTGATCGCAACTTTCATTTTGGCCTCAAATGGAATTTCCTGATTACGAGGCGTCGCGAGTTCAGAGATGAAGGGTTCCTGAACACAGCAGAGGAAGAGGCGATGGACACAAGTTGCTCCGGAATGGACGACCGATAATGAAAAATGACTTGTTCCACACAGTGCTTAAAGGTTAGGTCTCTATTACAGGGAGAGCCAAATGTCAGCAGTATCCCTTGAAAAAGTGGACTCCTGTATTAATGGAGAGGCCGGGGACGCTGCTTCCCCTGACTGCCTCTCCCCTCCTGCCAGACACATTATTCATTTAGTTGTCAGTGTGCACCTGGTGCATGAAACATCTACAAACTAGATGATGGAAAGAATATGTCCCCAGACAACCAGACTGTAGAGGGGAAAACAACGTTGTTCACACTTGATTGGGGGTAATAAGAAAATAAAATCTAGAGCTGAAAATGTGCTTGCCGACACAAATGAAGTTGCCGACCACAACATATTAGCATAATGCTCAATTTTCTTGTTAATGTCTTTTTTTGGGGCGGGGGGGATCTTTCAGCTACATCTGAGACTGAATGCATAGAGCAAAGTAGGCGAACGTTAAATTAAGCATTGTTTAATGAAAAATATTTTACGTCCCTGCAATAATCCCAATGTCCTTGTTAAGGATGACAATCCTCCTCTAGATTGAATTCACTTTCACGTTAACCAGTTCTTGTTGGGTCCTGGTTTTTGAGATGGAGAATAACAATATAGCCACTGCTGTATACTGCTGCAAATATATTGTCCAGGTTTTCCTTTAATGACATAATATTGTCTCTATACTCCAGAAAGCTGTTCAAGTGGTTGGCCTGTACAATGAAGCCACACTGAACTAATGAATGACGGCAAGAGTCTGTATGCTGAAAGCTAATACAGAACATTGATACGACGTAATGATACGATAATGTAATGTATTAGATGGGATGTCATCAGTCACTTAATCTAATATGTAACAAAGCTACTGTGTGGAGGCAGTTCTGTGGTGTGTTATTTGTGAGTAATGACTTTAAGTCAGCGTAAATATATTGTCTCATGCGGCAGAGGAGGAAGAAATATTCCCTCTAAAGCGGTTTTAATGAAGTCCCAAATGTCACCCTCATGCTTCTTCTGAGAGCTAACTCTTAAGAATCTACCACAGACATGTGCTCTCCCTCGATGCTCTCTGTCTTCAAGTGATTTACAAACAAACAGCTTGTGTGAAGGAAGACAGCAGTGAAACATGCCGTTCGCCAGACCAAGTTTAAAAGCCTCCAAAAAAAGAGGCTTGGCTAACAGGTGTTCAAATCCACGTTATTAACACAGCCATGGTGCTGATTGGAGAGGTTGGATTCCACACTGAGCAGCTGATTGGTTCTGATTGCGGTGGGTTTGAGAACTGCTCTCTCAAAGAATGCGGTCATTTGTTGGTGTACAGTAAAGAATTTGACTGGCTGAGGAATAGTTCCAGTGAAACCACATGGATAAGGCTGTAATAATCACAAATCTTGATAATTAGGATCGATTTACGTACAGTGTAAATTGTCAAACACACACACATACACAGTGTAATAACCTATAGCCATCGGCAAAACACCTCCCAGCCACTCTAATGAACATGGTACTGTCAGCATCGAGCACTATACTGCATCAAGAGCTGTGTTCAAATAATGGAGCTTAATCTGACAGCTATAGAGCAGGAGAGAGACTGAAACTGGATCTGAAACTGGATGAGAAACAACCGTCTGTCTAAAACAGGAGAACACAGGCCACCAGAGACAGATCTTTACTAATATGATTTCCATAAACTCAGACACTTTATTCAGTCTGAGAGGGTCAGAATAGTGAGATAGAACCAGGTAAAGCTCATTGCTGTGCATACCTGATGAGGCAGAAATATACCGAACAATAATACTGTGTTTGCAGTTAAGGTATCTATCCTGACACTGAGATCCGCTGGAAAAGACTATCACTTAAGACCATCTCACCGAAAACGATCTCACTCAAGACCATCTCAGAGAAATCTTACTGTTCAATGACACACAGATTCCTTCTTCCTGCAGTCACCAAAAAAATTGACTGCATCAAAACATCGTCCAAACCCCATCAGACAAAACAACGTACTAAAACAATAGCTGGCAAACACTCTAACCTATTGGCTATAACGCTTTGTCATTGAATGCCCCTGCAATGGCCCTTTGTCTAATGCCACTACTGAGCCCTCTAAAAGGATAGGTGAGGTAACAAGATGAATGGGCTTTGACCTCCGAGTTGCTAAAAGGCAACCTAACCAATTTATCTGAGTGACCTCCACAGTTGGCAGGGAGGACCCTAGCCTCCTCCAGGCCCCCCTCCAGGCCCCCCTCCAGGACCCCCTCCAGACCCCTGGGTTGGATCAATACCAGGCTGGACAGCAGAGCCTCTGGCTGGGACACAGCTCAGCTCTCAGGACCCTGCAACAGCTCACTGCTGCTTCCATTCCTCCTTCAAACCGCCAGGATGAACAGTGACACACCACACGAAGGGGAGATGGACGGCTGCGCTCATAATTGGTGCCTGAGTGTATGTGTGTTGACAGGTTAATGGCATAGCACAGGTAGAAACAGCACACGCACCCCTCCCAGACCCAACCCACATCATTTGACATTTTAACTGGCATTTTCTCAAATGGCAACCGCCCATTTCTATCTGAAATCCTTCAGACATCTGGATTTTTTTGCGTGAAAGAGATACAGCTAATGTACACCCGCATTTATATTAGATAGCAAAATTAACTCACTCGTTAATTAAATAACAACTAATGCATCTTGCAAATGTTCTGTGGCTTTGTGACATAGTTGAAATGCTACAGCAACTTCACAGGGAATATTCCTTATGAAAGCAGACATTCTGTCTCATGTTGATCGTGTTTCAGGGTTGGACAAGTGTACTGCAAGCGTATCAAGTGAGATGTGGTTATCTTATAATACCAAGACAAGAGGCAGTATGGTTTTCTCTGAACATTCATCATTTTACGTAATATACAGTTTCAATCGTTTAAATCTATATTCCGTAAAGTGCTTAGGCTTGCACTGGCGATGAGATGAATTGAATTGAGAACAGCCTGTTATTTGAGCATGTCCTCAGTAGTCAGGACATCCAATGCCTTGGCTCGCCTCAGAAGTGACCACATATTCAGGATACTTCACTCTGAGAAGCTGGGACAAGTGCTTTATGTATTCTGATATCATTCATTTTTAATCACGACCAGAGTATTCTACCTAACCACTTCCAAGCCACTAGCTGAAAGCTGAAAGACTGCCCTGTTTCACGGTCTTACACAACTCTGAGCTTCAGCTCGTAGAGACAAAGGGAGGTGGAGGAGGAGCCAGCGTAAATGGATAAAAAATGTCTTAATTTATCTTATTTATCTGTATCCCATCACAATACTTGCGAGCTTCAGAAGTCGTTACCGACAGGACGATTTAATTATGATGCATTTCTTGCCTCGTGTACAGACGTATTTACATAAGTTTGCTCTTGTATGTTTAGCATAATAGAATGGTGTGTGAGAGAGCACTTGAGTGAAAGGGAGAGAGAGAAAGAGGGAGGGAGAGAAAGAGCGACAGAGACAGAGAGAGAGAGAGAGAGAGAGAGCGAGCGAGAGAGAGAGAAAGAGAGAGACAGAGAGAGACAGAGAGAGAGAGAGAAAGAGAGAGAGACAGAGAGAGTGAGAGAGAGAGAGACAGAGAGAGAGAGAGAGAGAAAGAGAGAGAGAGAGAGAGAGAGAGAGAGAGAGAGAGAGAGAGAGAGAGAGAGAGAAAGAGAGAGAGAGAGACAGAGAGAGAGACAGAGAGAGAGACAGAGAGAGAGAGAGAGAGAGAGAGAGAGGCTAAGAGCCCTCCACACGAGTGCGGTGGTGGAAGGACCTGAGAGGAGAGGGAACGTTCTAGACTGTAATGAGTTTGACAGTGAAAGTGACACCCTCTTCCCTGACCACTGTCATGTGATCGCTCATCACAATGACCCACCACTTCCTCCTTCCTGTAGTGACCTTTCTACCTCATGTAAAATGTGTGTGTGTGTGTCGAGTTTGTGTGTGAGGCGTAGATGTGTGTGCAAGTGGGAGCAGTTTTATCTCAGCACAGTATATCAAAGACGATCCTATCTGTTTGATGATGAAATTAATCTCCCAACCATTTGAAATAACGCTGCATGCCTATTTCTTCCTTACATGAAGCCTCCCTATCGGTCTAATCTCAATGTGACTAAACCACGTAGATCATGTTAAAAACCTGCCATGTCTGTAATAAGATATTTAAATCACTCTTCACCACTTTAATGCTACGATAAATTTTGGTCTTATCTACACAATATAGATAGACCTACACACAGTCACACTGTAATGGCTATTCAACAACTTTTATTTCAAATCAATATTTCAGCTTGTTGAGGTGATGTTGTGACTGAAACAGGAAAGCCAATAGCAAGACGTTCAATCAGCATTGGTTATTTCTGGGTGTTTGACAAGAGGGAATTCGATTTGCTTTCTGGTTTTCGACAGCGATGATTGCTGCACAACGAAGCAGCATGGAGGATGGAGGTGAGGGAAATGTCTCATCGACTGAAAGAGAGATCTAGAAAGCGGTGCTGGATTACCGGATTGATGCGGTTTTCTTTTGTAGAGAGGGTCATCATCATCAGGAATCAAGACTATACAGCTTCGGACCTACTCACAACCCAGGCAACAACACTTAATTAACACCCGATTCACTCTAGTCCACTTGCAGACCTTGACCAATACTGGGTCAATGACATGGATCAATTACTAGAAAGTATTCGAAAGTAATCGAGTTGACACGTCCTGTAAGGGATGGTTCTGTTGGTTTAAAGGCAGTGGAAGAGATGAATCTAAACCATGTAGGTAGCAGACAACAGGAAGAACACAGACACAGCAAGGTCATTCGAAGCTGCGCTGTTCGTTATACCCCAGTTTGAAAACCTTCCGCAAAAAAATCAAGGAAACATCAACATTTGGCTCCCAGGATGTTCAATAGTCGATTTCTAATACACTTATTAAATAAATTTGACTGATGAAAGGCAATGAGTCATTCTCTCTGGAGGAAAGTTAATAGTACGCTGTGGTAATTGACAATGGTGGAGTAAATCTTAATCCGTGGCACAGGACACAAGCACACCGATTGGTTAGCCGGTCTGGACTGAAGCAGTTTGGTTCCATTACATTCTGCTCTCTGGAGTCTGGCTGGAACCTAATTCAAAACATGGAGGAAGAAAAATCCCCCAAGGTAGACAATGGTGGACTATATAAAAATGCATGCATTTGATAACACGAGGGTGTTCCCTGCATTAGAAGAGTTCAAATGAAATTGACTGTTCCTCTGGTGAAGAGGTAGGAACCTATTCCCAGCACCCATCGTCGTCGTCTTGTACCAAAATAGACAAAAAACGTTCATGTGATGGATGATCTCACTGGCCGCCATGACACCTTGTTGCAGAACACGCGTCACGCAGTGTCCCACATACTTCACCACCCAGAGAAACACCGGCCTGGCTTTCAGCACCAAGGAGGACTGGAGGGAAGAGGAACTAACGATGAAACATCAAACGTACAAATCGTCCAGCCGTCAGTTTGAAGAGGATGAGAGAAGAAATGATCCCGCAAGGACCAGAGATTCAAAGATACAGAGACACTCTGGAACTCTCTGGAAAGACAGGATTCCTTGTGTCTCAGCCAGTTTTTGAGTTTTCCTCAAACGCATCGCAGATGGTCAGACCCTTTGACCGAAACGGCTTGATTTATTCCGTAGATGTTCGACTTGGCCCGTATTGAATTATGAATGTGATGAGGGAGTATATTTGTCTCCCCGCAATCAATAGACTGATTCCACTGTCACAGAATGTGGCACGGATCTGTGACAAGGGTTTGACAGATAATGTGTCACTTTCACCTGGTAGAAATCCAGGTCTGTGTGTGTGTGTGTGTGTCTGTGTGTGTGTGTGTTTGTGTGTGTGGGCCAGAAAAAGATAAATAAAAAAGTGAGAGAGGTATGTTTAAAAGAACGAGAGAGAACTGAGAGGACTAAAGAGAGAAAGTGGGGAAGTGAGAGAGGCGAAGAGCAAGATGGAGAGAGACAGCTGGAGTGAGCGAAAGAGGGAGAGATGGAGAAAGGGAAAGATATGAGACAGGGGGAGAGAGAGAGAGAGAAAGAGAGACACAGAGAGAGAGAGAGAGAGACAGAGAGACAGAGAGAGAGAGAGAGAGAGAGACAGAGAGAGAGAGAGAGAATATAAGGTGCTTCCATTCTCCATCTTCGGAGCATGCTGTGCTGTACTGCACATCACACATCCTTCTCATAGGGTTCAATTAACCTTTTACTGGAAGGGTTCACACACCGAGCCAAAAACAGAGCCAAGAGTCTTATCCCACTGTGGAACTGCTGTGTAAACCAGCCGGGTAACCCAACTACCTGTCTCTGTTATTTGAATCATTCTGACTCATTTGGTTCATCAAATCACTGAGGATATGAGTCACAATGACTAGAGCATTCAAGTTAACATGGATCTAACTGTATAATAAAAAAAATTATACTACCTTGACTACGCTAGTCATTCTCAAAGCAAGGTTAACTGTATTTATTCAGGAGGATTAAAGACAGAGGTGAGACTTCTTGCTCACTTGTCTGAGGATGATGAGTGTTTTCACAAGAGCGACAGCTGACAGTTGATGTTGTCGAGCTTTCAGTCATGCCTGCCAAGCATGAGAGAGCATTATCTGTTTTATGACGTTTGACGCTGCTGATGTAGACGGCCGTCGTTTAGTCAAGACCAGCGCTGAGGCAACTGCAGCTCTGGGAAATAAAACCAGCTCCGCTTCAAAGCCGTACGGTCATTCATGTTTAATGACGGGGTGTGCACACAGTATTGATTCAGAGTAGACGGAGGCCAACCTTGCAGAGGATGTGTTTCCATGGGTGTGTTCAGGACAAACTGCTGTTCCTTTACTCAGACTTAAAGAGCTCAGGTAGTAACTCGTCTGGCTTGGAAACTCCTCCCCCTTCCTGCTCAACCTTGAGTGATGTGGACACATGTCGTCAAGTGGGCGGAGCTGTATCGTTTATTGAAACGTCCATTTTATTCTCAATAAATCCGAACGATCTGAGCCACATGTTACATGATGTGCTCTGTAGAGCTGATTGGTTCTACTTCAGTGTGATATATCTCAATTCAAACTGTGAGCAGGTGGAACATACCTTGATAAACAGTCCAGTTGTTTTGCTCTCACTCTGATTTAATCTAGATGAATTAATCATGGAGGTTTACTGGCTAAATAAGATGTTGACTCCCGCTCACGTTCAGACTTTTTGTTCAGTGTAAGATGAGCTAACTTGATTTGAGAGCCGGTTAACAAAATAAAGGTGTCAAAATGGGAATCAATTCGCCAAAACTGTAAACCAAGTTCTTACATCTTAAATCTTTGTCTTTTTCCTTCTAGGCGGTTTACAGTTGCAGACGCTACGCTCTATCAGTCTGCCAACACTGCCGTTCTCCTCTGCCTCTAACACTTCCCAGAACAGGGCAAATTAGAATGAAATATCGAGTTCATTTATGAATAAGTAGGGCTGAACGCCCCTTTGTCGGAGATTCAGAATGCATATTCAGTTGATGGAAACCTTTGGTTGGGTCATTTCTCTTAGCTGCTTCATTAAATACTGAAAGTCGAAAGTGCAATACTTCATGACTGAAAAAAGGGGCAAGATCTATGGCAGAGAGACAAGAGCTTTATAGATAAAAATGAAAGTCATGCTGAATATGAGACACACACTCAATAAGTAATCAGAAACGCTTTGTTGGTTATCGTCATCGTGATCTTCAAATTGTCTTAATCCTTTGCGGTGAAAGACGAAAAGAAAAGAATACGCAAAGATACACAAACTAAAACCAAAACAAAGTGAGAGAGGTCAAGGTTTCCATCTGAAGTTAACAAACAATAACAACACAATTCTGGATGTCATTTCTGGGATCTAAATGGGTAGTTCTGTACCTGTGATCTAAATGTACTATTGTGTTTAGTGTATTTTGTTATGACTAAAATAATAGGGAGAATAGTGGGCGGGATCAAAGTCCCAGCAGGAAGTCAAACTAACAAGACCCAATCAACAGAAGCTCTCCAGACTCTTCCATAAGAGAGAGGCCGGGGGGGGGGGGGGGGGGGGGGGGGGGGGGGTCTGGCTTACGCGATGCCATGTCTACATAATAAATTAAGTCGAAGAAGAAAAAACAAACATGGCTGCCAGAAATAAAGGGTTGAGGAGGTGTCTAGTTGGGGAATATAAATTCACAATTTTGACAAATCGCTTTGGCTTTTTTTTTTTTTTTGTGAAAGCATGAAATTAAGATGCACGTTATTTTGATAGCGTTGGAACATTTGCTTAAGAGGAAGGTATTTTTATCTGTCTCCAAGGAGGTTGTGAAAGCAAATAACGATGAAAAAAAAAGGAGAACAGATATATGCATGTATAAATTATGTCTTAATTCACTTTAAAATAACACACTATCTCAGTCTAAAATATAATGCAGTGCTTTCAATTAAATTGCATTACACTGAAAAGTATATACACATCAAACATGCCCACTACAAATAAAACCCAATATATCAGCATTCGAAGCACCATCAAAAATGTTATCCCTTAAATCACTGTAGCAGAGGGTTTTTTTCTGTGAATTGTTTGAGGCAACAAAAATCTGCTTGTCAGATTCCTCCACATCTCCAGTTTCAGGTTAAGTGTGCGATCAAATTTGCACTTCAAACCATTGAACCCACTTAATCAGCCTTTGTGCCTGTTCGTTGGACCACTGTAGAATTTCGAAGCTAAATCTCTGACAGAGGCTTACAGTCTAGCTTTGATTATCCACTGGCCTGTGGGGAAACTTTATCAAACTCTCTCCAGAGACCAGGTGACCACCCGATTTCCACAGGATTCCCTTAAAAACGCCTTTGATCCATAGAAAGCAGTGGCGCACACAGGCTCCTCCCCTCCACTACTCTTCCCACCAACCCGTTTGTTACAAACACAGCTTCCACCAATGATTTTCCACTTCCTGTTGCCCATCCAGGCCAATCACATTTATTCATTTAGCAGACGCTTTTATCCAAAACAATCAACCGCTATTCTGCAGTGTGTGTGTGTGTGTGTGTGTGTGTTTATTAACAAGTCTTTGAATATTCTACATGCATAAGGAAGCATACAAAAAAAAATAAGTATCAAACTCACCAATCTCTGTGTCCGATTTATTGTCCATTTCCGTGTCGGTGAGGGTAAGGACGGAGTTTGAACGGCTTGACAGGCACGAGTTTTGGCCCGACTTGGCCCCCCTACCCCAGAGATCCATGGTACGTTCCAGGGCAGTGGGCTCATGGTTTTCAGAGGGGACTGTTCCTCTCGTGTAGCTGCTTAAGGGGTGTGACAGCCCTGTCTCTGGGCAGAGCGCTAAGCCTCTGCGAGAGGATGCTTCACAAATCCCAAGTTGCCTCAATGAGAAAGTCTGCCCTGTGAAAATACACAAAAGGCAGGATTAAATACGACACTTCTTCCCTAAGCTACACTTTAATATTTCTCTGAACATTTGTAGAAATTGTACCAGGTGGAAGGTTTTTGTTCAGTTGTAAAAGGTTGAACTTGAGGTCACTCTGAATCCAAATGTATTGACTTCTTAGCAGTTGGGAAGGACAACCACTGCTTAGAGGTTATATTGGTTGACTTCTCATTGAACCCAAGTACAATGCAGCCCAACACAAAGCATCAATCTTCTTTACAGAATTGTCCCTATTTTACAGAAACTGAATTAAAAAAAAACAAGCAAAATACAATTTTCGTTTCATACAATGACACAACATTGTCCTATTGTCATGGTGAAACTGGACTTTTTAACTGGTTATCAAATAAAATGTCAAGGTTGTATTGAAAATGTGTATTCTGAAGAAAACAATCAACGTCATTTTTGTATGGGTTTACAAAATTAGATATTGTGTCAGGGTAAGAATAATACCATGGGTGGCATATTTCTTGGTGATGGGAAAAAAAAATCTGATGGATATTATCAAATAAATACAAATGCTTTAGTCTAAGGCTTTCTATGGTATGGCCTTCATGACATTTTATAATTCATTTAACATCAAATACATTTTTATAAAGACCTAATGTGCAAATATGTTGATTTGTACTTTAACAAAATAATAGATTGGAAACTATTGGAAATGTAATGTCTGACTGTAATTACAAATTTAATTACTGTATTCCTGACATTTCGTCAAATAATTCTAACAGAAAAATCCATCAAACTTTTGGACTTTACATTTGGACTTTTAATATGCATTGAAAATATATTCCTTGTGTGCAATACTGAACAATAAAGATGAATCAGTGCTGGTAACTCTCTCGTTTAATAGCTATCGAAATAGATGTAAAAATCATATACAATTACATTATTAATATGTAATTAATATAATTGAACAATGCAAATACTAGAAAAAAGGTTTTTGTTTAGCTTT
This sequence comes from Neosalanx taihuensis, assembly GCA_030340665.1. Lineage (NCBI taxonomy): Eukaryota > Metazoa > Chordata > Actinopteri > Osmeriformes > Salangidae > Neosalanx > Neosalanx taihuensis. Next base: position 13,401,705 of record CM059302.1, read on the forward strand.
TTATCTGATAGGTGACAATAACACTCATTTACTGCCATAATCAAACAATCATTGAATAAATCAAAATGATTTAAGGATTCCTACTACAACATCATTATAATCATAATTTTTCAAGTGGGTGCCAATAAAAAAAAATGATGTAAATTATGGAATGACGTTGAAATATTTATGACCTGCTCATAGATATTCAACATTCTATAAAACATTTTAGGGAAAAAACAACCTGGATTCTTTATGTGTCATAAAGATGATAAAGAAGATATATGTGTCTAATTTGAATCTGTACATACCCTGATTTAATCTGTACATACCCTGTATATTCTGATTATACTGTTCATAATATGTATATTCTGAGTATACCCATATTTATTATATTCTGCTGTTAATAACTGTTTTGCACTTCTGGTTGGATGCTAACTGTATTTCGTTGCCCTGGACTTGTACCTGTGTAATGACAATAAAGTTGAATCTAATCTAATCTAAGAGTGTTGTTTTCTAGTCCTATATCTATAGATTTGTTGAGAATGATAATCTGAATGTCGTAAATTTGATGATTATTTGGCAGAACAGGAATACATCCCTTCAAACATGCGACAATCTCAATCATTCAGTTGATGAACACCAGGGAAATGTTATTAAGAGACAGAAACTGACCTTTGATATGCGATTGTTAATTTAATTAACATTTACATTAATTCATTTAGCAGACGCTCTTACCAAGAGTGACTCACAGCACGTACAGTCCCCCTGAGGCAAGTAGGGTGAAGTGCTTTGCCCAAGGACACAATGTCATTTTTCTGGCATAGCCAGGAATTGAAGCGGCAACCTTCTGATTAAGAGCCCGATTCCCTATGTGCTCAGCCACCTGACTCCCCAGTTTACATCATTTCTTTTTTTCTTCCAGCAAAACCACTCCTCCCTGGCAGCCACAACATTGTGAACCATCCCTGGGTTAGTACATGCTGTCTTGAGCATGAGTCTGTGAGCTGTCAACCCACCCTGATCCAAGTCTGACATCACTAACCTGGTCTGGCGTAGTCCATGGCCTCCTTGAGACCCATATCCTGGATCCTGCCTCCGAACAGCATCTGAGTTGGGTCATGGTCGTAGGCCTGGATGGTCTCGCTGGAGCTGTAAGACTTCTGTGTTGGCACCCGGCAGGCATCCTTGTCTCTGTCGGCCAGGGAGGCAGTGTAACGGCGTTCCCTCTCCCGGTCTCTCTCTCGTTCCCTCTCTCGTTCCCTCTCTCGTTCCCTCTCCCGGTCTCTCTCTCGGTCTCTCTCTCGGTCTCTCTGGCTCTTGGAGAGCGAGCAGAATGGCCTCTGCTCCTTCAACTGTTCCATGCTGCCCGCATGCTGGGTCTCTCCCCCGCACTCCTTCTCTTCCTCCCTGGACGGCTCACGTCTGTCGATGTTCCCCCGCACGTCTGAACCAGAACCACGTCTGGAACGAAGCCGCCTGTCCTCCTGTGGCTGTCTGCTAGCCCACGCTGCGAGCGCTCAGCCCTCTTCCAGAGCTACCTGGACAACTGAGGATAGGGCAGAGGGAGACCAGAAGCTCAGATAACACTAATCCAGACACTTAATCTTCAAAAGCTCACATTCAAACACCCCTCACCACCCCCCCACCCCACCCCCGCTGCCCCCTCAACACCCCCTCAGCTTCAACCAGCTACCCCTAACTCTTAAAACCCCACTTGCACTTGCTTACATACATGAATTCCTCTTAAGAAGAAAATCATGCCCCCCCCCGCCTTGTAATTTTTTTTATTATTTAAAGGCATGCTTTCAAGACTATAAATGTCATAAAAAGTACAGCTACAACAACACATTTATATTATATATAGGAGGCTGAAAACTGTTGATTATAAGACCAAACATTTTGTATTATTTTTTTTTACTTGAAACTGAGATAGAGGGGCTGAAGGGTGAATTGTACTAATCCACAAAAAGAAAGTGTTGGTGGAGTGTTGGTGGAGTGTTGGTGGAGTGTTGGTGGAGTGCCCTGTTGTGACTCTCAAGTGTTTATAATAAGTCGTCTCCACTGCCTACAGATAACCACACTTTCATGTCAATCTGGAATAAGCTAGGAAACTGCTGTGTACAAACCCCCATCCTTCCCCGTCTGAAATCTCCAAGCTATGCAGTTTTTCCGTGACTGTATGATAGTATTAAACAAGACAACATTGACCCTGAGAGAAGTCCAGGGTCGTCCAAGGCTAATCAAGATTATTTTCTGTTTCAAGGACCGTTGACCATTCTGCTGGAAATGTTGTTAAGTGTCTTTCACTTCCATGATGCGTATTCGTTCTTTCAGACCAAAGGCGCAGTCAGACAATGTTACTGCCAAAAACCTTGACATTCAACTCTCAAAAGCGAACACAAAACCTTCCATGAAAACCCACCAGACAAAAAACTCTTGAGGACAAACGACAAAATGGTGTATCCTTTACAGTTTACACAGAAAGACTGACTGACAGAAAGAACAACTGAACACTTTAGAACACATATCTGTAGTTCAAGAGACACAACCAGAGACTAGTATCACTATGCTTCATGCTTCTGTCTTAAAACCAAAGACTAGTATCACTATGCTTCATGCTTCTGTCTTAAAACCAGAGACTAGTATCACTATGCTTCATGCTTCTGTCTTAAAACCGTAACAGATATCGGGGATCCAAGCCTCCGCTAATGCTAAGACCCTTCGCAGGCCAGATACCCCCACTAAATCCTTACGCAAAGGTCCATGTGTGTCGAGCCGACAGCCCCAGCTGTAGGGAGAACGAGATTAGAGTCCTAATCAGCAATAAGCCCCCCCCGGGGTTCGTCATGTGGAAACATAGTGGCGGACGGATTCACACAAAGCAAGGTGAACGCCCGGACAAGTTCCTGTGAGGACTCACCCTGCTCCCTCAGAGCCCCCTGACACTGCCTTGCTCACTATACCTTCCCCCCGGATCATCAAAACGTCTCCTGTGAAGATGGATGCCACACAGGGGGAGGACTGTGAGGACACAGGGGGGGACGCTTATTAGAAGCTCTCGCTCTACAAAAGGCTAGCCAAGCTCTTGAGGGAGGCTGGATTTGTGGTGTTGTACTTTGATGTAAAAGTTATATCCAAGGATAGAGCCTACTGATCTGTATGAATAGAAGAAGAAAAAATATATTTCCCCACATGGCTACAGGTCAATGACTTTCATCGGATGAAAAGCTGGCTTTAACATAACCCCAACTTGATTCAAAGTTGTATTGTACACAGAGTCTCATTAGTACTTGGATTAAATGCATGGGTTAAGATCTACAGCGTGAAATACCGATGAAGCCTTGATGTGTGTTTTTATCTTTCCTTCCTTTCAAGAGAATTCTGTGTGTATCTTCCTAAAAGTCATCTGGTCCATACCTGTCACCTTAGATCACGCCGGCAATACGAGACAGCCAGTCACCCGTGACCTCCACTGAGAAAAAGTCGAGTCTGCAGAATTAGCGGCACGCTGGGGCCTACTGGCCAGCCAGCGATGCACGGACGAGATACTTCCTGAGCTATGAACTATGGCGTGTACGACTCCCTTGCTGGTGGCTACTGCACCCCTGACACAAGGTTTCTGTTGCTACTGTCCCAAATCGTTCCAAGTGCAGCACAATAAAATGTATGTGCTGCGGGGCGGAAAGGAGAGTGGATGTCATTGCACTGTCCACTGTGTGTTTCAGGGGCACAAGGTTTGTGAGTATAAAGTCAGCTAGGGAAGACTTTAGAGTCTGTAATGGACTAGACTGTCGTATTGACAGAAGAACTGGACTGTGGTACTTAGTTGTCTTTTCCCAAGTTAGACACCCAGAGTGAACAGACTTTGAAATCTAATATAAGGGTGCTTTCACACATACACTGTTTAGGTCGGCCCAAATGACTTGTCGCTCCGAGTACGGTTCGTTTGGGTCAGTGTGAACACAACAGCCGCACTCTGGTGCGCACTAATTGGCCGCTCCGAGACCGCTCTAAACAGGTGGTCTGGGAGCGGTCTCGGAGCGGTCTCGGAGCGGTCTCGGAGCGGTCTCGGAGCGGTGTCGGAGCGGTGTCGGAGCGGTCTCGGAGCGGTCTCGGAGCGGTCTCGGAGCGGTCTCGGAGCGGTCTCGGAGCGACCCATCTGTGGTGTGAACGCTGCTCGACCTCGGGCCGAACCAAATACAGGAAGTTCTTCACGTCACTGAGATTCGCTGTCTACTGGATATTTGGAGCGATGATTTTATTAATGCACAGCTGTCTTCCTCCCACAAAAACAGTGATGTTTACTGGGTGTTTATCAAACGGCTCCGTGAGAAAGGGTTCTCCTGAGTCGTAAAATTTGGCATTGCGTCCTGTAATGCATCAGCACGTTACTCTCCCGACGTAGACGGGTCTCATTTTCAAACTCAACAATTTGCCAAAAGTTTAATAAACAAATGATATAAAAACTAATAACCAGCGCCAGGGTAAACAGACGTGCTGTGTTGATCTCCATCTCTCTAGCTTCCGCGTGTTAGGCTGGTTGTCATGGAAACATGTGGGGGGTGGTCATGGGGGTCAGAGCTGTCAGAGACCAATGATAGCGTTGACAGTTGTCACATGGTGTTCGGTGCGGCGTTTCAAGTACAGTAAAAAAAAAACATGTGAACAGGGACCTCACTAAGTGAAAAATGATACAATGTATTTTGGAGCGCTCCAAAGCCGCACCACAGTGCGCACCAACATGTGTGAAAACAGCCTAAAAGACTTAGTGAAGCAGCATTTTTTCTTTCTCTAAAAAATCTAACATGAACTTGGTTTCATGTGAGGTAACTGACATTTCTGACGTGAACACAAGGGGCAGCAGCTCTCCATCAACCTGCTGAAACAGCAAATCTTCACCAGGCCATTGTTTGGTAATTACACTCCCGAGAGACCTGCTCTAAATATTAACTCCGCCCCTCCTCTGACCTCCTCAATCTGTAAATAACGCCAATAAATCTCGTTGCTATTCGCAGCTGTTCCATCTCTCCATCGTGATGGACTTCCACAGTTTGGCTGGGTCCATCACTCCACCACCCACCCAGCCAGCAGGCCTCTGCTCCCCCTCCCTCCTGGCTTCTCTCTGGACACTGACAGACGGTTCCTCTTCACAGACTAAGTCTTGAGAGTTGTGATGGTTGTGGCTATCGAGGCTGTTTCCTTTTAACACACGGAGCTCCACCGACAATAACATTGCATAATTCATTATGTAGAGTCTCCTCTCTCTGTCCTCATCTCCCCTCCTCTCCCCCCTCTCTCTCTCCATATCTCTCTCCATCTCTCTCTCTTCATCTCTCTCTCTGCCTGCCTCTACTTTTCCATCTTCCTCCCTCTTCCTCCCTCTTCCTCCCTGTCTTCACTCTATTCCTTTTCCTCTCCTCTCTGCCCACATCTCTCCTCTCCTCTTCTTCGCCCTCTCTCCTCTCCTCTGTCCTAATCTCCTCTACCCTCTCCTCCCCTTCTCTCCTCAGGAACAGGGAGAGATGGAATCAGGTCTCCCCCCAGAGACGGCCTGTTTCCCTCCGGCCCCATGTGGTTCTGGACACACAGACATGTTTTCCTCTAAGTCACTGCTTGAGCTCCCTTCAGACCCACACTGGGTTCTGATCTTCATCAAACCTCCCTCTGGTGCTCTGGGTTTACAGACAATTCCATCAAATCAGGGTTCAGCTGATCCATGTTTTTATACATTAGCCTCACGGCAGTCATGACACAACTGAAGAGCAGGTAACCCTAACCCTGAACAGCACCACATGCTAAAAGACTCTGATGTGTCTATACACTTCCCAGCATCGCAACAATCACAGTAGTGCAGCAATCACAGCATGTGTGTGTGTTTAGTGGTGTGTGTCGTGCGTGTGCACGCTCCACACAAGCAAGGTCAAAAAACGTCACGAGTGCTGGATGAACTCAGTTAAGATCCAGAAACAGCTACAACATTCCTGTATTTAGTGAAAAACCAGCTTGACTAAACAAGTCTAAACAAGTCTAAACAAGTCTAGATGTGTATGATCAGATTTTACTCAAGTCTCGTCTTGCTATTAAACGCAAACCAAGATGGCAGTCTCTCCTGCCATCTCCCACAAACTCGTATTCAAGGTGAAATATACACTTAACACTCTATCCATCATAGTTATAGAAATATGATCAAACGTAATCAAAGTAACAACTAAAATTAAGAATATTTTTCAAAAAGCTTTGCTGACCCAGTTCTCCTGGTTTGTCTTTAAAACCCTGCTGTCTTTCTCATCTAAATCTGGAAAATATTCTCCAGCATTATCAAAAAAATGATCTACTGTGCCTAACAATCAGAGGCTAGTATAAACCTTTTACTTTGCTTTTGTTTACCATTTTTCTATGTGTCTGGAGATTTAAACGAAAATATTTGTTAACAAATCCCTCTTTCCCACCGAGAAAACTCGTCTGTCCTGTGTGAACTGAACACAAACTCTGAAACACAACAAGCAGCAACAGAAACCACTTTGCTTCTATGCACAAGATAACCACACCATGAAGCCTTTCTTTCACCTATACGTCAATATCAATCCTCTTTGAACAAAGATGCAAATAGCGCATCTCCCACACCAATTATGAGACTCCATTCTACACAAAACCACAGTTTCAGACCCAGTTCACGCAACACTTTCTTGCCTGTAGTTGAATCCGCACACCCTCCATGCTGTTCATGTCCTCATTTTTATCAGTTGTCTTTCATGATGTTTTCCACAGTCTCAGGGGTGATGAGTAACTCCAACAGCTGCTCCATTTATTTAAGCTCTGTGCAGACGTCACAGAATTTCCTGTATAATTTCAAATCAATTAGGCTTGTTTGCATGAATTGTCGTTTGATAATATGTGTGGATCTGTACTATGGTATTTGATAATAATAAAACATAATGACAAGCACTGCAGTGAATTAAATGTGGTTTATGTTAGGCTACTTGCCTAAATGCCACGGGCCATACAGACGGCATTCAGTATTAATACAGAACTACGATAGACACCAGGTACACTAAGAAGGCCCCCTGTACATTTTCTTCTAATAAAATTAATAAAATCAGGACTTTGACTTCAAATTAACCTTAAATTGAAAACATTATTTCAGCAAGACCAGGCAGTATTATTGAGTAGCATAGTGAAGCTTTGCAACACAATTCTAGGTAACATTTCCAGTCAAACCATCTGTTTTAGAAGCCTCCTGCCTTGTAAGAAGGGATGTGTGTTGATGGTCATAGCAACAACAACAACAACAAAAAAACAACAGACATAAAAAAACTCTTAAAATGGATGAAATAGGAATTTAAAGATAAGTGAGAAAACGTTTGCATGCATCCACAAGCTGGGGGCCGGATCTATTATATTCAACTGCTGACACTGGAAGTATTTTAAATGCATCTTGAATGTTTATTCCACAGTCTAAACCTCCTCCTTAGCTTTTGAGATGATGATATATTATGACACAGAAGTTGCTTCCTATAGAGAAAAAAAAAATCTGCAGAAAAGCATAAACCGCTGAAATTGATGTAAGAAAGAAAACCTTGAGAGAGCAGATGTTGAAAGATGGTTTGCAATTCACAGAGACAAGCTCAAAACGAATAAATCTGGGACAGTATCTGTCATAGCGTTGTATTTGCACTTAACAGGGAGTAATGAAATTACAATGAATTTTCTATTTTAGACCCGGGGGCTCTACACAATAACCTTACAATAGATAAAAAATAAAGGGTTTAAATTAATGGTTGTCAGCATTCTAGGAAATATGGGTCACGATAGCACACTATCAGAAAACAAAGAGACTACGGGTCTCAAAAGACAAACGTCAGTTTCAAAAAGCCTTCAATGGGACCCAGGTTTCATGCCTCTATCACAGGCACAGTTCTCTCCTCTTCTGAAAACTTACATCCGATACTCATTATTTTCTCTCAAAAACGTCACAAGAAACGTTATAGGAGTGGTGGGGGTGGGGCGGGGGTGGGGCGGGGGTGGGGCGGGGGTGGGGCGTTAGAAACAGAAAAACACCATGAGCATGTGAGTTCCTCACGGCCGTTACACTGCGTGATCTTTGGTGTTCATCGCCTAGCAGACGAGGAGCTTTAGCGTCACTGAGGTCGAGTCAACTGAATTATTGAGGCCTTCAACTGGCTCCATCGACAAGCAAAGCTGACGTGTGACGTCCCACTGGGCTGTCGAGGGGCCACAAAAGACCCTGACCTAAAACTCATGGCAGGTCCCACACTGTCAGAGAAAGCATGGAAGGCCCAGCATCGTATTGTTTGCTGTTGTGGCACAACAGTAATAGATCTGAGAGTTTGATGCTTGAAAAGGTCTCTCACGGTCCATGAAAAGGTTAGATTGGACATTTGTCGTTGAAACTGTGAGACAAATACAAAGACCGGTGGGGGGAAAAGTATATTTCCCCCCCCCCAAAAAAAAGCAGGTTGATGTGTGAGTCTCTTACCACAGAAACACAACACAGGATCTGCTGCACTACCACAGATAATCCTTAACCTTCAGTCTCCCTGAGAAACAACTAAAATACACTTTTGTTTATCTCAACCCCAGTCCTGTTTCTCCTGTCTGCTCCTCAATCCCTTCGTGAGAAGAGCCAAAAAACAAAAACAAAAAATTAAACAACAGCAAAGCATGCTGGGATATGAATGTAAATCCGCTGGTAGAAGGGCCGGGCTCCAGAGTAAGCAGTGTGGTTCCTGCAGTCAGGAGCCAGCGGGATACCATCCTGTGGCTAATCGCAGGTGGCTTCAAGCCCAAGTTTGAAAAAAAGAAAGAAAAGAAAGACCAAACTAAAGGCTGTAGAGCCTGCAGCTCAGCGGCCATACTGGAGAGACGCCTTGGTTCCATCATGAGACGATCACTGGCGGGTCTTTTGGACTGATGTGTGGCCCAACACACATCCTTTCTCATCATCACCAAGTGCTGATGATAACAGCTATGAACAGCTCACCCTTAACATGTCAAAAACCTAAGAGAAACCATAACATTTTAGAGAGAGAAGTTTTCAGAGAAAAGGACTAAGAATATTGTTAAGAAAAACACCCAAAGTGATGTAGAGACTTCAACTAGTATCAAGTTCTTGGAAATATCTATTCGTATATTACCACATCAATGGCAGACTGACCTAGATACCAAGTTTATACAACGTTATGGTTTGCCTCAAAATCAAAAAAAGAAAAATATACAGAATTTCGGGGTGCTCTTTCACCCTAGTGGTTACTAACCAGCCTTCCTTTGTATTTTTTGGATTCTAGAATACTAGTCTTAAGATCTTGGGGGCCATTCATCAAGCGCTGTCCCCAAGCATCCCTGCTATAAGCACATTTCAACAGCATGCAATCTTTCTACATCCCTGGATGACATTCTACACAAAATTCAACCAGTTTGCTAAAAAAAACTTACATGAGAGTAACCAGACCACCAGCCAGAATGTGTAATTATGACTTGCCGTCTGCACAATGCAAATCTGCATGTTGAAATTTCACCTTTATCTTTAAAGGTCAAATCAAGGGACAGTTTCTGTCTGTCTATTAAATCAAGTTTAAAAGGCCACTGTGACTGTCAGTCTAACTGGTTTTCACAACACTTTCTGAAACGCTCACCTCAAAATGTCAACCATCTTGCCGATAACAAACATTACTTTCCTGAAAACGATCATGACTTGAAACTGCAACACCCAACTGGGCTGACAACATAACGACAAAACCAGCTCTTTTCTCTGAAAACAAAAAAAGTAAAAATCATGTTTATTTCGATCATCCCATTACAGTGGCTGTGTCTGCGTGTTAATAACAGTGGATTGGAAGACAGCAATTATGCAAAGTAAATATGAAATAAAACCAATATGCTGAGGCCAGGACTCTGGAGCAGTTTGACAGGCTGCGTTACCCTTTACATGTTTGCTTTTAATGTGTTTAAACAACCATGCAAGTTGCCACATCCAGTGTGAAATTTCAGAAGGTCAATTTCTTGAACAGCCAATAATTGGCATGATGCTAATATGTGAGGTAGTGCGGGTGATGGAAAAAGCCCTTATGTATTTGATGAGACAACTGTGTACACAATTATTGTATCCCACACGCTATACTAACAATCCATCTTACTCATCCTATCCAGTGTTTGAAGATTGACAGCTTTCTATAGCATGAGAGCCGGAAGGCTTCATAAATTTAGGTTATACAGCCTTAGATGAATGAGACAATTACTCTTTATTTAATTACTTTAAATAAATACATTGAAATTGCAAATATTTATTAAAAAGACTTCAAGTTTTAAACCATATGAGATTGCCTTGGGTATTACATTGTCTCCACACTATCAATACAGGTTATTGCACCCACTGTTTAAAGGATTAAAAGGCAATATAGTTTGTAGTCCAGGTAATATGTCTCAAGAATGAGATGGGTTAGGCTGAAACTTAGCAACAGATACTGGGGAAACGTGATATATGTTGTTTTGGTCCATTTTCTCACAGCCCATTGTTCTGTCAGACGACTTTCTGCGCAGAACATATTTTCCCATTGGTCTCACATCTCCCCGGTGCTGCTCCAGTCTACATTATGAAATGTCCAATGTATGTTACACAGTCAATGACTATATATCTTTACCTTTCAGTCTACCTGGATTATCTGTGACAGCACCTAACAAAAAGAAACTGATGTATACTACAGAAATGTACAAAAATAGGAGTTGACTAGCTTAAGAGAAACATAGTGGTAATATTCCAAATGTTCTCAATTTCCTTGATTAGTTCTCTCAGTTTCATACCGAGTAGAAGTTTAATTAACCCTCTATTGTAAAGGCTTGACTGCATGGGGATGTTAAGAGTTTAATGATCTTGTTATTCTCTATTCAACTTCATCAATTCCTTGCCACCTTGCTAAATTGGTTTTGGTCAAGCTGACCCCATGCTGCTCTGCTATTATAATAATGGTGAAGCAGGTCCTCAAACATGCCTGGAAATTGAACAAATTGCAAACATTTTGTAGCCTAAATACTGGAGGGAATTGGAAAATTATTTTTTGCAATATATTCAGGCTAAATTTAACGACATTGGCAGATTGTTGAAAGCGCCACAGTTTGCATATTTCCTGAGAAGAATGATTAGATGATTAGGATATTTAATGGAATGTGCAATAGACCATTTAGTATCAGTAAACTTGTCTAAACAGTGTCAGATGTTTTTGTCCCTGTTAGAAGAACTGAATGAACTGCAGCAATATCACATGAGCACTCATCACTTTGGCCCTTAGACAGGTTATAATATAACTATGCATATTATCATAATATGACTATAGATCATTTGTCAAAACAAGGACAGTTTGCCAGTCAAACAGGATGGTCTTATACTGCTGGGCTGTTTTCACTAAAGCTTTTTGGTTTTGGCTACGTCTTTCTCTGGTCTGGTCTGGTCAGGTCAGGTCTGACTTTGTGAGCATATAATAATATAATATATTAATTCACTTTAGTTTATTCTCTTACCTGTTTGTTAACTGTTGTAATATCCTGAGTCGGTGAACGCAGGGAAACTTGAAACGTTGAAAGATCCAAACTTATGAACTGAAGCTCGGCAAAAGACTAGACTGCTGTTGGAGGAGGTGATAAATAAATATTCCGCACTCAAATCTTCAAATCCTTCAGGAAAAAGAAAAACCTGTTCCAGACTATCTTCAGCTGTAGATAAGAGGCAGATGAACAGCCAGACTGAATTCAGGGGAGTCTCTCTCACTAACCTGCCCTCTTTCTGTGTCGATCCGGACTCCTGTTGTTCGTCATAAAGCAACGGATCCCCAATAAGATCCAGACAGGAACGGGAGAACGATGTTCGACACGTGCTGCTGTCTCACTGGTGTGTGTGTGTCCCGTGCATCCACGAGGATGTGGGGTTTTTGTTCATGTGTGTTGGAGCTACTTCACGGCTCGTCCTTCCTTCTCTGCAGTTCTTCCTTAAGGAACAGTTCCACTAACCCACCTCATCGCATTAACACGCGAGATTTTATTAAATACAGCGTATTTATTGTATAAGCACATAAAAATAGTCTGCTGCAGATAGAGTGCCAGATGCTGTATATATGGAGACAGGATAAACGTGGCAATAAGCTGCATCGAGGTTCAAGCTGAGTATCACGTCAAGTGTCACCTGTTCCAGCCCACCTTGGGACTGATTCAAACTCTCTGATGCCTGGTGAGTCATCAGGATACGGTTAAGGAGATCATTTAAATGTGACCTGGTACATTGGTCCTTATAACAGGTTTTCATGCATGAAGGCATATTAAATTGACCTATGATTAGTTTAAACTATGAGTTTCAGTTTAACAACACCCCCCCCCACACACACACACACACACACACACACACAATCTTGAGCATCTTCCCAAAGATAATTGCTTGGCCCCTGGTCATGTGGCCCTTGGTCATGTGTGGCACTTTCAAAGGTTTTACCCAAACTTAAATATATAATCGGCTCATTAATGAAAAAAAGAGACTCATCTGATGTTCTTCACATGGGCATTACATTACCAACTGGAGAAAATGGACTCCCATTAATTACAAAAGCATTGGCCAGCTAATCCCTCTAAAAAGCCAACTGGAGGCTATGGGATCCGTGCTCTTGTCTTCTAAAGGAGGGAGGCAGGCCAACATGACCAAAAGCAGATCAGAAACTCTGAGCTGTGGTTTGCAGCTCTAGAACCTCATAGGGGGGCCTGGCCATTGCAGCTCTGACTGGGCAGTTTCTCTCTTAATCCCCCTCCTGAATTTCCCCCACGTCCAACCGCATGCTGAGATGAAGTTATCACGGAGGACAGCTTCTCTCTCCTCAACCAGTCCCAGCCCTGGATCAGTATTATCCACACAGCACATCAAGAAGCAGCCTCCATCAATGGCATTATCTTCATGAAAGAGAAATGCCCAACAATCTATCTCCAACTCTGCTATTCAATCTTCATCCAAGGGCACACAAGAGAGAAAGGAACATGGAAAAAGAGGAGGGTGGGGAGGGGAGAGGTGTGGGGGGAGAAGAGAAGAAAGAGGAGGGGAGAAGAGGAGAGAGGAGAGAGGGGAGAGAGGGGAGAGGAGAGCGGGTAGAGGAGATAGGGGAGAGGGGAAAGGAGTAGGGAGATCATTCTCCTTGAAGCCATTGTGATCTATTATTTTAGACTACTCTGAATTGTGATCGTGTTTTCCTTCCCCTTCCCCAACCTAACAAATTTAAATGAAATCATGAAAGTGTTCATAGGCTTTCAAGGCAGGAGAATGTGTTGAAATTGATACCCGGTTTCCTAGAGACACTTCTTCAGCACATATTATGAATGGAAACATACTGTATTCAGACTTCAAAAGAGGCAATAACCAACAACACAGGTATCTGGTCCTGTTAAATATCTGTGAATACATGGGATTCACTACTCAAACGTATTTTAAGAGACTGGTGGCAAATCTTTAATAAGCCCCTTTAATGCAGCCTTGGTTTGGCCCCATGCACGTCGCTGCAAACACAAGCAGTCTACTGTGCCCTCTGTTGGACGAGAGGACCTTCAACAGCTGCAGGAATAATAAAAGTGCGATTGCTGTAGCTTGATGTGTGGCGCCTATAAATACTCTGTTATTCAACCTCTGAGGAGGGGGAAAACGGTTCGTTTTTCGGTGGTAACACCGAAATAAGAGGCTGTCGGTTGGTGAAAAGCCATCGTGTGGCTGTGGGTCAACCACTGCCCTGCTCTATGGAGATAGAGCGTTCTTAGCTGGGACGCTGTGCTGTATGCATATACAGTCCCATGAACCAGAAACTTCATCATGCTGAAGCCCAGGAGTACAGCAAACATTCCTGAATACAGGGTCACCTCTGTACCTCCCAGGATCCATCTGTGATGTTATTTCGGTGACACTATAAAGCTATGTTGACAAATCACACTGGCTTTTTTTCTCTTTTTTTTCCACTGCATTTTATAGAAGGAATTTGCCGTGGTGGAATCAAACTGATGGTGTGGATAACATCATGTTTGGAATAATGTCTTGTTTTGTCTGTTAAAGAGCAATATCAACAATGGCTATGAACTGCTGTAGATACAGTGCTTTATCCAGACACAGTGCAGAGTGTTGTCCTTTGTCAGTTCAATATTGTGTTGCGCAACTAAATGGAAGTGTATAAAAGGATTGGACTGAACCTCTCATTTCATGTGGAAATGAATTCCTCCAAGAGAACAAAAAAAAGCTTTCACCTTTGGTCACAGAGAGGGGGATTTGAATTTGGCCCATAGGAAGGATCTGTCCATGTTTCGTCACCGATGTTAGGATGTCGCACAACTCTCAACACAGTTTCCTTTCTGAAACAACACACAGCAGAATGTCAGACTACTGTCCACATAACATCTTGAATCTTGTTTTTGCTAAATGTTAGTTAGAAGTATTGCAACAAACATTTACATTGCGATCATCTTGTAATTACTCAGTTGTTATCTGCCTTGTGTCACATCTGGTAGCCTACTGCAAACATGGCGGGCTTTAGGACACTTAACCAACTTATAGGAGGACATATACTGCACAACGGTGCTTTTGAGTGATGCTGAGTTCAATTAAAAAGAACGTGATTTAAGTTTAAGTTATTTGGAAATTGTATAAAATTCATGGTCATGGTGTAAGCAATGCTTTTAGAAAACTACAGTGAACTTGACTTGTCATGACTATAGTTTAATGATTTTAAGCCTGGGAAAATGTAACCTTGACATAATTATTGATATACATTTTTTGGGATCAGATTTGAACATGAACCTTTATTCACTTATGCACCTCTCCCCTGACCCAAGAAAGGGTTACTGTGGAAATATTACCAGGACTTGAATGGCACTGACTTATCCATTTAAGAGCTGCGATATAAAGTATAACACTATACACCATGAAAGAAAGGCGTGAACTCACATTATAAAAAAAATATATATAATAACTGATTCATTTTTTTGATGCCTTAAAAACATTTAAGCCTCTTTGTTCTAATGGTAAACTTGAAAAACTTAAGGTGACGGAGGCCAACTGGGAATTAAGAGAGAAAAAAGTGACTCTTTGGATTTAGCGATCCAATCTGTACCAGAGAAATCTGTCAATAAGTAAACACATGACGTGAAAAGACCTGCGTTGGTGAGAATGGCTGAACCAGAACACGCTCACTCACGTGAAGGCCCACAGTGCTAATAGAGTAAAACAAAAAGGAAAGACTAAATAAATAAATAAAAGATAGGGAACTGTTCCATACATTACAGCCAGAATGAACTGTAGTCTTCTCCCACTACATAGCTAATGAAGAGATATGCCCTTCATTATGATCTTCTGTTCCTGCAGACGCGATTAGACATTCTCCAGAGGAGCAGAATCTGAGGCGAACAGCTAGTCTAGCTAGACCATCGCAAATCCTCATAATCCTGCGCCACGTTTTCATAAATTGAAGTCTAATGAGCTTGGTTGACATAACCATGATTTATTTTCTCGCAAGCTTACCAATTTTGCCATGCTGCTGCAAATTGTATACGTCAAGGGGGCAATCATATTTAAATATATTTGCAACACAAGCAATATCATATTCCATAGGAATAAACTGCCTAGTTTATATGTCTTTAACCTTTTATAGCCAAGTGTGCGGTACAGTCACGTAACACAAACATACATATAACTAACAAGCTCCCTGAGGTGACTTCAACCCTGTAAACGCTAAACAATATTGTTGTGTGTAACTGCATTTCCATTCCACGGTAATTTACGTCTCATGTTACAAATTATGCTCAGGGACACAGCCAGAGTTCAGGCCAAAGTGAATACATTAAAATGGAATCCTGTGCACATTCTAATCATATCATGTGGAGAATAATTAAGACGTTCATATACAATCCCTAGAAGATCCAGGTAAGAAATAGACCTTTGTGCAAACAAGCCAATTGGCCAATTAGTACCTCCCTGGCCATATTGTTTCCCCACTGTTAAGTATTGGATGGCATTGGATGGTGCCCAGCCGAACTACAAAGAAGTACTGCTTTAAGGGGAAGAAAAGCATTGACAACAGCTCGCACCCCCACTGACAGGATGGTGTCTCAGCTCGGGACGGCCGAGCCACTGAGCTACAATAAATTGAGACAGATGATCAGTCGATGACGATTTCCATAATCGTTATACCTCCCATAATTCATCAAGGTAATGATACTCCTGTCCCTAATGTCACATTTATTCCATTTTCTGCAGAGCCGTAAGAGCACTGTGCAGTTTCCTCTTCCTCTGTCCCTCCATCCCTCCCTCTGTTCCTCCATCCCTCCCCCTCCATCTCCCCTCCTCTGTATCCCCCCCTCTCTCTCCCTCCTTGCCTCACTCTCTCCATCACCCTCTCCCTACAGCGCTCTCCCTCTTTCTCTCTCTAAAGGATTGATTACACACCAACTGCTTTTTTTCCCCTTTTACCGATGAGTGCAGGAACAATCTGTTATTCGACCTCAAATAACAATGAAGGCCTGGGAAATACAATCTAATTCCACCGGCAGAACTTCCTCCCTGCCGCTGACAGGAAAACAGGCCATCAAAGTGGAGAACATGCAACATCGCTAAACCAGAGTAGAAAAAGACAACCGATCAAACTCTGGGTTTAGATCATTCAAAATCCTACTTTTCTATGTTCTTAACATCCCTGAGGTCTGGTGGAGGTGTGAAGAAATCTTACAACACATTCAAATGAACATTCTGGAACCAATAAGTCGAATAAATGAGTCGAATCATCTTATTGGTAATAGTCCATTGTTAAATATATGTGATAAAAAATATGTTACGATTTAAGATAAAAATCAAACGAGGAACGTGCCTACGTCCTAAGGGCCTAACAGCACGTCCCCCCACAGCTCTTCCACATCACCTCTCTCTGCTGCTGCTTCAGGTCTGTGACCTTTATCTGGTGTGAAGGGCTCATGTCCATTAACACCCCAGCTGAGCTAGTCTCCCTGATCCTCCCTGCCTCACACAGGGCAGAATCAGACTCAACACAGGCTGCACCACATGCTTCAACACAGGCATCAACACAGGCTTCAACACAGGCTTCAACACAGGCATCAACACATGCTTCAACACAGGCATCAACACAGGCATCAACACAGGCTTCAACACAGGCTTCAACACAGGCATCAACACAGGCTTCAACACAGGCTTCAACACAGGGATCAACACAGGCATCAACACAGGCTTCAACACAGGCATCAACACAGGCATCAACACATGCTTCAACACAGGCATCAACACAGGCTTCAACACAGGCATCAACACAGGCTTCAACACAGGCTTCAACACAGGCATCAACACAGGCTTCAACACAGGCTTCAACACAGGCATCAACACAGGGATCAACACAGGGATCAACACAGGCATCAACACAGGCTTCAACACAGAGATCAACACAGGCTTCAACACAGGCTTCAACACAGGGATCAACACAGTCTTCAACACAGGCTTCAACACAGGCTTCAACACAGGCTTCAACACAGGCTTCAACACAGGGATCAACACAGTCTTCAACACAGGCTGCACCACAGAGATCTTCCAGAGGGGCTAAAGGAACAAAAAACCAATGCTGGAAGTTGAATAAGCAAAGAAGAAGAAAATCATGTGTTTTGATTCTACATCCCTCCATCGCTGTCTCAAATGTCTGGAGAGTTCCGCAGCCTTGACTGGCACATGGTACTGACTCACCTCTCCAAACCTTCAGACATGTTGCCATGACGCTTGTATGTTTACCGTGACATCTGAGCTCACAGCGCTGAGCGTTCTGGAACGACAGACAAGACGTCTCCAAACACCCGCCTGCAACTCAACACTCTCCTGGATCCCCAACGGCGCCGTCGAAGTTTAAGTTTGCAATTAAGAAAATAATTATCTGGATATCTTTTAAAGATGAGAGAGGATCTTCACATGGTGACTTGGTCGAAGACTACAGAGAGACAGAGCAGCGGGGAGTAGAGATAATTGAGTTTAAATTGGTCTCCTATGGCAGTAAAACTTTGTTCAGTGCAAGACAAGCTTCTCTGTGATTGGAGGACCAAGTTGAGCATTCTGTCCATCTATTAGTTTTCCTGACATTACAGAGAGAATATTAGTACATAATCCAGGCTTTGCAGCGGAGGAAGTGATGTGAGGATGTGATCTTTATCTTACATGTGGATCTTCTCGCCTTTGAAAAAGCCCTGTGATATGAAGTAAACACGTTTTTGATTTGAACACCTTCATTAAGTGAACGCCTCACCCCATGGTTTAAGCCGTATACAATAGAAAAGGCTTTAAACTGCCGTAAATGTGCCTGCAAACTCACCAGTTGTCTTTAATGAGCCTGCTCTTCCAGAGGAAATTACTCTCTGCATGAAACTAATATTAAAATGGGGTGTTTTACAGTTCTGTAGAGATTTAGCTCTCCAACACGGCTTGAACGATATTTCTTGGGAGACTGAGGGAAATCTTTCAATCTGAATTGAAACACAGACACACACATTAATGGTTACAAATGTATACAGTACCTGTATATAGATTTTTGGTTCTGCCACAGTTTGGGCCCTATTGATGCCTTATGAAACATCTTAAATGAAACGTGAATCCATATCCTTCATTGTGGTGTCAATACATTCACTTAGGTCAGATCGAAAATAACCAAGACAGCTAATCTAATTAAAACACTTCACAAGCAAGTTCGCACAAAGGAAAAAAACAAACATATATGAATTTAAATAAAACATGACAGTGCTTTTACACTACAGCATGTCCAACGTGCTTATTGCAGAGCACGGTATTCATTAAATTAGCATTTAAGAATTTGATTAGATGTTTGGAAAGTTTTTCATGGATGTCTTGGATCAAACTCCCCATGTTGTGCAGCAGTGGGGGGTCTGTTCCCAGAGGGGTGGCCCCCGGGGGGGGTGGGGGGGGGGGGGTCTGCCTGTGGATCCACAGATAGAACCATGGCCAAGGAGCGATTATTACACATCTGAATCCAGGAGCTGTAATCACCTTTTAAAAGCCAATCAGCCCTAACAAATGTGACCATAGAATTCCTGCTGACATTGTGAGCCTCTTCTTGGAGTTCTTTTATCAGCAAGCGCCTGAAGGAGGAGATATCTTGTATTTTGGCTTGCTGGTATTTACGGTGACGAAAAAGGCATTATGAAGAAGCAGAACTAAAGCGATCAGGATTAAAAACAACGCTATTATTAATACTAAGGAGGAGAACTACTGCTAATAATAAAATTAAAAAACACACAAACTTTGTAAGAAGCAAAGGTTGGTTTGCTGGACAGTAAAAATATGCGGTCATAACTGACAAGTATGGATATAATCCTTGTTAACTTTGTGAGGTTATATCTTGTACATTGTAGTCCAATGCTACAGAAATGATTTGGTTTGACCTTTTTCTTTTCCCACTAAAGTATCTGCAAAAGGTTAAGAGTTAAAAGAGTTCAGCCAGAGGGGCAGTCATGTGGAGACTGTAGAAAGTGGAATTAAATTCCTCATGATAAATTCATAGACGTGACAGGGTTGAATGGTTCTCTGGACGTGGCTTAATTTGTCAAGAGGCCTTCTGCCTGTACAAGCTGTGGCCAAATGACAAAGCAGAACATCATCCTTTTCACCGCGTAAGGACAGAAATAAGCCATAAAATGCTATCGATGATCACATACAGTATCACGGTGGAGATAAGGCATGCTCTACCATGTTGTTATCTTAACAGTGATGGCAAGATGTTCCGTTTTCACACATACGTGTATGTGTTACATTTCGTCATTTAGCAGACGTTCTTATCCAGAGTGATTTACAGCAAGTACAGGGTAATTTCCCCTGAGGCAAGTAGGGTGAAGTGCCTTGCCCAAGGACACAACGTCATGTTGGCACAGCCAAGGTTTGAATCAGAGACCTTCTGATTACTAGTCCGACTCCAACCGCTCAGCCACCTGGCTCCCACTCCGTAAATGGGTGTGTGTGTGTGTGTGAGTTGTTCCGGGATTACAAAAGCCAAAAAAGTTTCGATACGAAATAACGGACATTCCTCATCAATGGAAAAAGCACTTGACTGTAAAAGAAAAACTTTTCACCAAACGACAGGCATCAGAGAAAAGACCAGAAGGCCTTTCAGCGGTCGGCCCAGCAATCAAAGGTAAACTAGAGGTTGAAGCTGAGGCAGTGTCTCTGTGGTTAGCTCACATCAAAGGAAAGCACGACAGGGCCAATTCCAGTAAGCTGCCATCACCAGACTGGAGCAGAGAGCGCGAGCAGAGAGGTGGGTCACCTCATCATCAGGAAGAACACGTTCAAAGAACAGAAACGATGTCATTAGAAGACAGGAATCCGGTTATCATCCAACAGCGCACACCATCCAACAGAAAACACAGTAGTCCAAAATAAAGCTTGACAATGGTCTGTATATGATTTTTTGTCTCAACTTGCACTGCATGTTGATTTCTGCATAAATGAACATGAATTTGGATTCACATCAAATTGGCTTCATATTCCATAATCATTTGAATGCACCTAGTGTAGCTCACATTTACCGTTTCAAGACCATAATCGAGTTTAGCTTTGAGCATAATCCTGTTAACATGTGCTCCTGTTTTCTAAGATTAATTTGCATACGTAGCTGTTGTTACATACGATCATCACACGTCACTATCTCTATCTAGTCTGTTTGAACTTTAGGGGCTGAAATAGAAATAAACAGGATCACTTCCCAGCAGCCTCAGCCACCTCCATTCTGTGGTGATTATATTCTGATTACGTGTTTGGCATGTGTGCTACAGAGTGGAGGGGAGCATTAAGGGGGCTCGGTAGCTGAGAGACCCCCTGCAGAGATGAGAGGGAGGTAAGAGGCTGGTGGAGGGGGTGTGGAGAGAGGCTAACCAATCCGCTCAGCTAGAAATGGGTCCCGTCATGGCTGCTGCTTGGGGGCTCTTGCTCGCTCGCTCTCTCTATCGCTCTCTCTCTCCCCCTTTCTTTTTTTCTTTACTTCGTCTCCAACTTCCTCTTTTCTTTGTGTCCTTGCACTCTCCTATTCCAGTCCCTCTGTTTTCATCACTCTATCCCACTTCCTTTCTCTTCCCCTCTATTCCTTACCTCTCTCTCTCTCTCTCTCTCTCTGACTTGCCCCATGCATCGTGGGATAGCACTCCAACCCCCCCCACCCCCCCGTGTCCAACATCCACCCTCAGCCTCCCCCTTCCTCCCCCCCACCCCCTTGATATTCATCTATCTGCAGTCACTAAGGAGATGCACAGACCATCCATCACAATGTACAAATTCTCAGTGCGCAGATTCGGTTGAGTCCTAATTAAAAACCCTTTCCAGTCGTTTTCTAGGGAGATAATTAGACTTTCATCTCACCAGGAAGCCGCTAACAAAGATCCATTCCTTTCTTTCGAGGACGGCTCGGAGAAAATGCAGGGGTCTTTAACCACTTTCCTTTAAGGCACCAGTCAATAATTAAAGATATCTTGGGTTACAAAAAAGTCAGCTTTTGGGGGGGGTGAAGACTAATATCTTCAATTTTGCAAGAAAATGACCTAAATTGGTGAGGGATCACAAGAGAGATTTTCAAAGAGTAAGATTGCGTAGGTGCTTGGGCCTGAGCTGAGCTATTGATCTGGGATAATAACACCACCCTGAAGTGTCAGTCCATAGGTGTCTTGTCCTACGCCTGACTAAAAACCAAGAGCTAAATCTAAACTAAGAGCTTGAAGAGTTATAGAGCTTCAGGCAGGTTTGATGAGAGACAGCTGGAGGGGTTGAATAATTGAAGACTGCAGTCCAGCCCTGAAACACAGGCCGTATCACAGCAGCTGTTCCACATACTGAGACTGACACTTCTACACACGTCAGGTGTGTGTGGTTAAGCCTCCGTCTGTTGTCGTGGTAACAAACGTGACGCCGCGTCACGGAGCGACGAATCATCATCATCGCGATGTGACACACGTGATGAATGCCCTGACGAACGCTGACGAACGCCAGTCGTCGTTACCGCAACGATGATCACCATAGTGATGATTACGGTGATGATCGTCATGGTGATGGCGTTGTTGATGAAATGGATGATTGCGGCGCAAGAGACCAAACCCCATGCAGTGAAAGAGGGGCGTTCGTTCTCCCTCATCACAAGTGTACAGGACGTGTTTATCTACAGAGCCCAGCCTGTGTTCCAGCCTGTGTCTCTGCCTGTGTCTCTGCCTGTCTCAGCCTGTGTCTCAGCCTGTGTTCCAGCCTGTCTCTGCCTGTCTCAGCCTGTGTCTCAGCCTGTGTTCCAGCCTGTCTCTGCCTGTCCCAGCCTGTGTCTCTGCCTGTGTCTCAGCCTGTGTTCCAGCCTGTGTTTCAGCCTGTGTTCCAGCCTGTGTCTCAGCCTGTCTCAGCCTGTGTCTCTGCCTGTGTTCCAGCCTGTGTCTCAGCCTGTCTCAGCCTGTGTCTCAGCCTGTGTTCCAGCCTGTGTCTCTGCCTGTGTCTCAGCCTGTGTTCCAGCCTGTGTTTCAGCCTGTGTTCCAGCCTGTGTCTCAGCCTGTGTCTCTGCCTGTGTTCCAGCCTGTGTCTCAGCCTGTCTCAGCCTGTGTTTCAGCCTGTGTTTCAGCCTGTGTTCCAGCCTGTGTCTCAGCCTGTCTCAGCCTGTGTTTCAGCCTGTGTTCCAGCCTGTGTCTCAGCCTGTGTCTCAGCCTGTGTTCCAGCCTGTGTCTCAGCCTGTGTCTCAGCCTGTGTCTCAGCCTGTGTTCCAGCCTGTGTCTCAGCCTGTGTCTCAGCCTGTGTTCCAGCCTGTGTTCCAGCCTGTGTCTCAGCCTGTGTCTCAGCCTGTGTCTCAGCCTGTGTCTCAACCTGTGTTCCAGCCTGTGTCTCAGCCTGTGTTCCAGCCTACAGCATCAAGCCTTCCAGTCATGAAGGTTGTGATGTCAAATTCAAAACTCATTGTTTTAATCTAGAACAGCAGAACGATGAAAGGCAATGACAGTGTAAATTCCCAAATCAATAGCCAAGCTGCCTTTCATTCCATAAGTGAAATCTGTATTCATCTCAGAGGTATATATTTATCCCACTTATAGTCTTGGCCTCCGTCCAAATTCATTTAGTAATGATTACCTGACTCAGGTAAAACCAATTTCCATTCACTTGTCACTCAAGTCAGAGCTGGGGCCATAGTGAGAGGACACTTTACAGCAATCTTTGGATGAGAGCTGTGTAAACAGGAGCTGATGCCATGGTGTGTGAGTGTGTGTGTGTGTGTGTGTGTGTGTGTGTGTGTGTGTGTGTGTGTGTGTGTGTGTGTGTGTGTGTGTGTGTGTGTAAAAAGCACTCATGTCCTTACAAGTGACGGATGGCTTTGACCATGTAAATACAGCACATGGTGTTGAATTAATTGCACTTTAACAAGCAACTTTACTTTGCTTGTTGATAACGGCACTTTGCCCTTAAGTAGCATCTTTATTTGCAGGATTTGCATATTGTATCCACTCGTATTGACAGATGTATTTAATGTTAGTGATGTGCTTTGGACCAGAATTGGTAGGTTCTCTGGCAGGTTGAGATGGGAATTAGATTAGGCCCTCTACCATACTGTCTGTGTTTACATTCATATTAGACGAACAACAGGTCAACTGAGGTGAAAAAGGCATTGTGTAAATAGGTTTGAGCTCCTTTTTACTTTAAGGCTTTTTTTCTTTAAGGCTTTTTACTTTACTTAACTTTTTACAATAAACTTTTCTTTTCCATGTGATTTTCTTTAGGAGTCAATAATGGTTCCAGGACTCCAGGAAGCTAATTCTCACCTCTCCAGGCAGCTTCAGCATGATACCAGGTGCCAGATGTCTTCGCCTAAGCTGCACACTTCTTAAAAACCACACTGTGAGATGACGCCATCAGTCTTGTTTACTTCGACTTCCTCTTACAAATGTGACAAAAGTGGTTAAAATGCATCGAAGTAAAGTAGTAAGATATAAGTTTGATATTTGTAAAAGAACGTTTTTTGGGGGGTTTTTTGCTCACCAAGTAGAAATGGCCCTATTATACAACGCATCCACACTTCGTACCACAGACTCAATTATTCAAAATTCTTCGTTCAGTCAACGTATTGTTTATGTAAATGAAGCCCCATCTTCTCCTCAGAGGCAGTGCTCGTAAGATGCACTTCTCATTAGTAGAATTGTTGATACAGACAGCATTTTCTTCTATTTAATCATTGAAGTATTACTTCTGTGAGAGCCTACCTAATGTACTCGAAGACAAAACCTTCAAATTTCGCCTTCGAAACTGATGCATCCTTGGTTTACTTGAATAGAATCAACTGTGGTCACACTTTTGATGACAGATTTCTTCCCCTAACTTCTTATAGGACCACAATCGTCATGAACCTGTTTTTGACCGTTAATTAGTCACCTGAAGCAGAACCTCTTTGTTGTTCATTAGGAGGTCTAAGAAAGAAGCCAGTTCCTTTCACAACAGCAACAACCAAACAACATGGCTGAAGTGTTTATCCAAGAACAAGACTTGCTGTTTGTGATTGTACAAGCTTCTCTCCGTCAACTCTTTCATGTGTGCTTATCATGTCTGAAATGTTCATAACAAGGCGCTGCTATGAATAATGAAAAAATGAAAAAAACTTGAGAATTTCTGTTTTTTTTTTGTTTTTTTTTTAGGAGTAGGACGCTGTAACGTGCCAGGCGTATTAGCCTTCGCTTTTGATTTCAACCTCCCTCTGGGGAAAGACTTTCAAAGCTTTGCTTGTGCTGCAACGAGGCTCATTTTCAAAGACCCCCTGCTGCTTGTGTCAGAGCGAGGTTTTTCTCTGTGCTCCATAAATTAAACTTATCCAAATGGTCTCATGGAACACGATGGAGCTCCATCCATCTTATCTACAAGACACATTAATGAGGAGATGACTGGAAGACAAACCCACTGCATCTTTATCAGAAAATAGCTAATTATACTTTTTTTAACACAATAAAAAAGAAAATGATGAAATACATTTTCTCTATGTAAAAACCAAACAGTTTCTCAGACATGCATTTGAAATGCTTGTCAAATTATTAATCTACTTGCACACATGTGCAGGCAGGTCTCGAGTCATTAGGAATGTTTAAGAAATCATAATTGAGTAATTAAGTTAATAAACCTAAACTTTGGTGTTAATTCAAAACAGATCTATTTCAGTCATACAAGATTTGTGAAAGAAAAGTGTAATTTTACACTCAACCAGCTGTGAGACAACTGCTGAAATTAAATGAACCTTTAACTTAATTGGAATATGGACTTCTCTTGGAAATGTTCCCATCCTCCTCCTGACGTTAGGCCTCAGCCACTGTCCAGTGGCCTCTCAACCTTATGAACAGATGACAGGTAAAGTAACTACTGTCTAAATCCAATGTCATTTGTGTTCATTATCCTTTGTACGACGAGGAGAGAAGTAAACATTGTGTCTTGTCTTGAAGTCTGCTACGAGATTATGTTTTGGATCATTTGCACCCTAGGAAATCGACTTCTATTTTACAAAATAAAACATATTCTGCTGTGGATGAGTCTGCTTATAAATGTTCACAACATCTGTGTTTCCACTGCCAGTCCTGACTGTAGGATATCTTATTCATTATTTAATTCATATGAATCAAGTATAGACTATATTGGATGTCGGCGAGTTAGAGAAAATTATGCGCAACAAATGTTTTATCGAGTAGACTATCACAATTCCTTTCACAGTTTTTTGGTGTGAAAAGAAATTAGCAAAGCTTGTTTCTCTTTTTTTCCGTTCGCAGTAGAACAGTGACAGAGAGGCAGATGTCATGGCACAAAACCTTAATCAATCACATTGATTTTGTCTACATCTGCCAATCAAAGCCGCTGATGACGCTGATGATGATGAACAGAGTTAACATGCTTCTTATTCCTCTCTGAAGTGCTTTTCAGCACACAGGCTCATTGCCTCACAACAGCCTCATTTGAACCCAAGTCAATATCTCACTCCCTTTGGCCCTAAAGAAAAACAAATGAACTAAACAAAGAATGCAATGTTCCCAAAGACCTTTTCCGTTGCAGGGTACAAAATTACCCTTTAATTAAATGTTCTCCCAAAAATCTTTACCTGGCAATTGAGTTCTTATTGTCTGTGAGAATCACTACTCAGGAGGGAAAGAAGTTGTCTAAGCCTGATGGAAAACTATTGCCAGGACAACAATTTAATTGTAGTGTTTGGATTGACCATCTAATTCAATCATTTCTCTTAAGTTTATTCTCATTAAAATCCTCATTAAGAAGTGCTTGTTACTTCAAGCTAAAGCCAATATGGTAAATTACCAGAAAACAAGGTATATTTGAGATCAATTAGCAGTTTTTTTTTACCTACAGTATCTGAAGAAGAACAAAACAAATGCTGTTATAATTTAGCAACAAACCTCAACTTAAAGAAATTGGACTTATTTGACTAACTTTTGCAACTCTCCAAAGTATAATAATACCCTTGTTTTTACACATTCGTAAGTATGTGTTTGTTCTGTTAAAGACTATGGGAATTCAATTATTCAATTATGGGAATTCAAGTATTTTAAGCAGTTTCAGAACAGAGAATACAAGAAAACTAGTGGAATTTAGAATCTAGGTGGTCATTGTGAGTCCCCCCCCCCCCCCCACCCCCTTATGAAAGTGTTCCATTTGTCCATTACAGCTCCAGTAAATGCCAGATAATTAACCGTAAAGGTCATACAGACAAGTTTGTGAAATACAAGTACAACTTGGCTTGCAAGGTGTGGTGGATGAGAAGGTGAACATTGACAACAGACTGAACAGAACGACCCGAGCACAAAACAGCAACTACATCACAGGTCACCACAAAACAAAGAGCAGCACCGCTATGCTACATAATGAGAGACATATGGCAACAACACAACAATAAACACAAAAAGAAAAAACATGTTAAACAGCTGACAAAGGCAGGGGGAACAGATGGGCTGAACAACATGGCTGCTGAAGAACAACTCTCATATCATAGGGTTTCAAAACACCAACCAACAGCAAACAAAAAGAAACAAGCTTTCATGGTTGTTCACAGTTCCATATTTGCAGGATGTGTTGATTAGGTTTGTCTGGTGTTACGGAAACCAAAAGAAGTGCTTCCCATGAGCAAGGGAGGCCCATCTGGTTCGAGAGCAGCCTTAGGCAGAAATATCACAGTATTTTTTTAAGATTTCAAATACCATATGCCCTCAGTCCTACGTACAGCTGCGTAGGCCAACATTCTGGGTTTCAGAACATTCAGTTGACCATTCAATAACTAATAATGAAGGTGGTTCACCTGTCCTCCGTGAAACAGCCTGTCTGTCATTTGTCAACTAAGCAGCTGATCAAACCACTCAGCTGATGAAAGGGTTATAGTTTGAAAGGTTTGAGTTTGGTAATTACAGGGAGAATTAAACATGAGCCAACAGGTTTTGAAGAGTTTTGAATGAATTTGTTTTATATCATAAGGCCAACTTCATAGGTTTGTATTTATGTTAAGGACCGTTTGAATTAGCAATGTTCTCTTTGTTGTCTAAAAAGTGTGAGTGGGTGACGACTGTTGCCACAGGGGAACTTAAGAATCACAACAAAATGGTGAATTACTGCCACCTAACATGGCCTAGCAAACTACCACTCTTAACTACCACAATAGCTAGCTAGTACTTTTCCCAATTTATTTAGATAATACATGTATTTATTAACACAATGTGAACTTGGACACAATACGGGGATCATTCACGTTTACTCTGAATTTGGTCTCAATTAAAATATACACATTTAAACTCTGGATAACTGATGAAACATGTTTTCAATTAATTTAAACCAAAAGTTACTGAAATTAACATTTAAGGACACAGAAAATACATCCTGTTTCATTTACGAAACAAAGACATTACAGTTGGCAATAGAGGACAAACGCGTTCAGAAATTAGCACAGCAATTATAATTTTACTGGCACTATTTAATATAAAATATATATATATATTTTTTACTGGCACTATTTAATATAAAAAATATATATATTTATATATTTTTGTGCCGTCTGTCATTACTATTTCCAATTTACACAGAGAATCCCAAACATTAAACGCAGGGCAAAATAATTAACCAGTCCCTGAAATTCCATGAAGTTTTCGTTCTTTGAAGCAAGATCTGTGTGTTCCCTGTGATTTGTACGATGCCAAGTGTAAACAAAGTATTTCATTTTATCTTCAGGTCCGGCAGCTGCTATTGCTGGGTACCTAGCTGGCGTTTAGTGTCAAACGCCTCCTTTTAACCACTTCTGATTGTCTATTGGACCACCTGAATCCTACCCGTGGACTCCTGTGTTTGAGATACAAACACTTACATACAAAGCCAGGTCTACTGACAAATCTCCCCACCATCTGTTTCAACCAAGCGATACGACACTGAAATGAACCCAATGAGTTTGATGCTCTTCAAAAAAACATTGTAATTAAGAACTCTCCTGAGCATAGGATTGATCTATTAATTACCTAGTAACATTTATTTTGGGGACAAAAAAAAACCCAAAAATAAACAGACTTATAACTGATCCTGTCCGACACAGCTACCTAACAAAAATGTAAAGTCTGCAGTTCTCTGTGGTGCCCCAAGAGGGCAGTTAACATATTAGCTGTACACTGAGAGAGACAATATAATATATATATATATATCTGTGTGTATATCTGTGTATTCCCGGAAGGTACAGCTTGTAGCACAATCTAACAAGATAGCACAAACTGTCAGAACAGCAGAAATATTCATCAAAACTTTCACCCCAACTTATTTCACCCCAAATTATTTTTGCTATAGATGACGATATAGCTGTTGCTGTATAGAAACACTGCCAAAAATTCCAGACATAAATTTTTTTCCACAATTAAGACATAAAACCCTAACGAGGCCACTGTGCTGATGAACACCAAGTCATTCATTTGTGGAATTTGTAATTAAACAGTTACATTTAAGCAAATAACATGAATTAATTCAAATATTTTCAGATAATAAAGATACATATCTATGTATTTATCTATGTATAATTATCTATGTATTTTTTACTTCAGATTTACACTTCTTTTGAGAACTTAGGCATTGCTGCTGTTCATTAGTGCAGCAGTGTGCAGAAAGCTTTGGGGGACATTTGAAATTGCCTCAAAGGGCAACTGTGTTTGATAAAGTTATTCTTTAAAGGGCAATTCCCTTCAGTGGGAGCTGTTTAATTTCAATCAATAACATGGAAAAAGTCATAATCCTCTGTTGTACCTCATCTCTGTCCTCTGTCAAACACCTTGTAACAACAGGAGGACATACATTGGTTAAAGATCAATGAATAAAATATGAAAGAAAATTGTTTTTATATGAATAATGGAGTAGTGGATATGGTATTGAGAGTTCATTCCTCAAGGTTAGACTGTATTGTGTTGTTACAGTCTATCTGGCTGGTGCTTTGTAGTGACTGGTTTCGACAGTAATAAGAAGATATGGTTCATATAGGCTGTTTTCTGTTCTCAAGGCTCTTCCTTAAGGTGATCTTTGAGGATGAAAATACTGTTCATTTCTCAGTATGACCTGATTCGAACCAAAGCTGACTGAGCCATATGCTGCCAACGTGACAATGTCACTGAATTAGATTACCTCACTAACAGTCTAACTAATAACTACGTAGTTGTACATGGACCTTCCATATTTTCAGTGGAAAATCCATATTATTCAACCGTTAGTTCAGTTTACATTACAGTGGGCAATTAAATTGTGGCCATCTATGCATCAAGTTGTTTATTGAGAGTGATCATTGTTATTCATCTTTGTTCCTGTAATCCAGTAATCAAAAATAAATAAAAAATCTGCAACACATTCATGTTCGTGTTCTTTAAAGCATGACAGTTCAATAAAAACTCTAAAAGCCAAAGATGTTTCTTTATACCTCACCAACTGAAACTAAAAAAGGCATTTTTGAACGCACACTGTCCCTTTAATTATGTTTTCATGTCATGTGACAAAACAAGGAAGTCGAAATAGATGAAAGTGAAATGTCCAAAATATCATATTATGATCGAGCCAGTGACTTAAAATGAATGTTTTAACAACTGTTTAAACTTCTGTGGACATTATTTGTCTTCTCAAGAAGCATAGATGCACCGCTCGAATATATATAACTTTTTTCGTTCTACCCTTTTCACTGGGTAGTACTTTTTCCTTCTAAATTTGCAAACTTGAGCTAAACTTGACAACATGACAACATTGTTGATTTTTGTTCTTATGTTGCCGTCTGGACATGCATCGTTACCTCTTGTTATTAACACGTGGCCCTTTAAAGATGCTACCTCCGCAGGTAATGTTATAAACTTTAACATTATACACGTTAGTATAGGTTTCTACTGTCTTTAAAACGAACAATGAGCAGCAACTCTGATATCAACACTCAAATCAGTTTGCTCAAACAAGGTTTGGGATTTAACTCTTCCCCCCCAAAAACTGTTCTGAAATTATCTTGGCACTGATTTGCAAATCTCAAGCTGTTCAACATGTCACCAGTTGGCTTTCTAATCCTCAAAGCAAGCCAATGGATCAGTGTCCAAATGGTGAGATGGCAGTCATGCACAGTCATGAATTTCCTAAAGTATGAGAATCCTTTCAGGTCAAATTGAAAGTGCTGTTGTGTTCTAATGCCCTCACTATATCAGGCCTACTAACACCTTCCAAGATTGGACTTTACAAACTTCAAGCGTTTATTTCTGTCCTCCCAAGCCTGGAGTGTCCTGCAGGCGGGGGGGTCGGTGCTGGACGCGGTGGAGGGGGGCTGTGGCCGCTGTGAGGTGGACCAGTGTGATGGCAGTGTGGGCTTTGGGGGAAGTCCAGATGAGAGCGGAGAGACCACCCTGGATGCTATGATCATGAACGGGTGAGGCTCCAGCACCTTCATCTCATGCATTACCAAGAGAACACGGCCACAATCCCTACAGTTGTTTTCCTAAAGTTCAGTAAATGTCAGCGTATACGTTTAAAGTAGGATTTTGTTTAGGTGGGGGTGTTTGGATTTCAATCTCCCAGCTTGGAATGTAATCTGTGGGGGTAAAAACAGACAAAGTTCCTGCTGTAAATAACAGTTTCAGATGCCTTTTGTTGTGTCCGACTCCTGATTTACGGCGGGAATTGAAATGGAATTGATCCAAAACTCCAACTCGAGTCAATTACAGCCATATAATGGCTTTGGGACAGGTGATGCCTTCCTTTTCGCATGCTAATGGTGTGCAGCCACCCATGATGAACCTGTGATGTGCCTGCAGGGACACGATGGAGGTCGGCGCTGTGGCGGACCTGAGGAGAATCAAGAACGCTATTGGAGTAGCCAGATCTGTGATGCAACACAGCCAACACACACTCCTCGTCGGAGAGTCAGGTATGGTCAAAGTTAAGGTGCAATTACATCTACTCTGGATCATATACGAGCGTTTGTTGATGACTAACATTCCAAATGAGTTCTTTGGTGGAGTTCTATGTGGATGTGCTGTATCAAATATAAGATGTGGTGTGTTGTTGACCTCTGTGAAGTCTTTGATCTTTGTTTTATTTACAGCTTCGTTTTTTGCTGAGAATATGGGTTTCCCAGCAGAAGACCTGACCACCAACAAATCTGTTAGCATTCACACACAGTGGCTGAAGGACAACTGCCAACCCAATTACCGGAAGGTGTGCATTTCATAGCTTCAGCTTCATACAGTTTGAATAAAGTATTAGGTATAACTACAGCAGCTTATTTGAGATTCAGAATATCTTGCAGAAATGAGTGTCAGTTATCCTTGACTCGGTCTTTCTTAATACTGCCCAAACAAAAACGAAGAACCGTTTTTAGATATTGCTCAAACAGAATTGTACAATGTTGTCATGGTACCAGTAAGTATATCACCTCCTATCTTTAAAATCTATGAATAAATCTGACTACTGGATGAATTATGCATTGATGGGTGCCTGAAAGCGACGACTGTTGATCCCAACATGCTGTTAGTATTGGCACTATCAAAGCCCTGTAGAGATCTGTCTCCCCCTTGTATTCGGCTACCCTGCATACGTTAGCACCAAGCTGGGGACCAAGACGAAGACGGAGATTTATTATTGTTGTAGCATAGTGTGTAGCACAGTGTGAGTTTGTTTGGTTGGAATCGTCCTTGTGGACAGACAGTGATGTACTGTATATCATGTGTATGTCAGTGTGATGTATACATGGTGTATACATAGTCTTTTATATTCAACAGAATGTTCTTCCAGATCCTTTGAAGAACTGTGGACCGTACAAGCCAACAGCCGCATGGAAGCCAAGACGGAGAGAACATCATGTTGACATACACGATCATGACACAATTGGTAAAATATAGGATTGCTGTTTAAAACTCAAGACAGTATAGTATCGTGTTTCTGTGCCTTTCAACCCAATGCCAAATCGAATGCATGGTTTTTAGTTATTTTATGGTTACATAAAATACTTCTATTATGTGTTCTAACTGTAAATTACTTTCAAAATAGGAATGATTGTGGTTGGTCAGGATGGTCATGTGGCAGCAGGAACATCGACCAATGGAGCAAACCACAAGATCCCAGGGTACATCAGAACACACCTAATACTTCCTATATGAGTCTCATTGTGATTGGTTGGCTTTAACCACCGTATTTCAGATCCCTTGTTATGATTATTATTAGTCCCTCACACCACAAACTAGGATAGTAAACAAGTACAACTCACGTGTCACTCATCAATACGAGTCATAGTCATATGATTTCTCCTGACAAGCTGTATTGAAGAGACATTTCCAGAGTGTGTTTGTTGCCTGGGTAACAGTCGGTGTTGTGTGCCACGCCCTGCAGGCGTGTTGGAGACTCACCGGTGGCTGGAGCAGGTGCCTACGCTGACAGCACCGCAGGGGGCGCCGCCGCCACCGGGGACGGAGACATCATGATGCGCTTCCTGCCCAGGTGGGGCCCGACTGGCTCCAACACCTTCCACATCCTGCACATACACACAGCACATACACAGCACATACACAGCACATACACAGCACATACACAGCACACGCACAGCACATACACACAGCACATACAGAGCACATGCACACAGCACATACAGAGCACATGCACACAGCACATACAGCACATACACACAGCACACAACAGGGAAAGACATAACATAGAGTTGGATGTACAGGACTTTAGTGAGTACAGTAGATTTAGTTGGATAGACTTTAGTGAGTACAGTAGATTTAGTTGGATGGACTTTAGTGAGTACAGTAGATTTAGTTGGATGGACTTTAGTCAGTTCAATAGACATTCAACTGCCAGAACAGCAGTTTTAAAAGTGGCCGAGTGCCGAGCAACTGCCTTTTCCAGACACAAAAGCAACAGTAACTTTAGTCTCAACCTCAGATAAACTGCAGAACAGGCAACGCTGATGAGATTTGACAGGGCTGAGGCAACTTCCACCACTGAGGTGTCAAATGATGTGAGGGCAGCCTCAACACTCACAGCCATCTCTCTCTCTCTGACTGAGCCTAGTTTCCTGGCTGTGGAGCTGATGAGGACTGGAGCAGACCCGTCCTCAGCCTGCAAAACAGCCATCACAAGGATCAAGAGGCATTACCCAGAATTCTTTGGGGCTGTCATCTGCGCCAACACAACTGGTCATTATGGTGAGTGCAGTTAAGAGCTAGCAGGTGTTTGTGAGTTACAAAAATAGATTAACTGAGTTTGCTTCCGCCCCTCCCCTCTCTCTTTTTCAAAAGGTGCTTCTTGCAACAAGCTTCCAGGGTTTTCCAAATTCTCCTTCATGGTGTCTGATTCTCAATCTAATGTTCCATTGCTAAAATCTGTGGACTGTTTTTGATTGTTTTTTCATATTTTATATTTTATGCTACTTTATACTATCAATTACGTTAATTGAAATTATTTGAAGAATCATCAGACTTGATAATTTGACAAATGTTCTGTTTTCTATGTCAAGGGATTTGGGGGGGGGGGGAAGTGATTAAAAGTTGTGATCTACAATTAAACAGATCAAGTTTATGTTATAGTATCGATGCATTTACAGCATTTACAGGACTTACAGCTACAATGGTATACATTATTTCCTGAGATGAAATACCTGAATTGTGGCCTGTCCAGTGCAAGACAGCCTGCATAACAAGAGATATTTCTCTCAAAGTAAAATGTATTTTTTATTCAAGACTCCTTGACAGAGACAAATATGCTGTAAAATACCCCAGACAAATACAAGGACATGATTGATGAAACGAGAATAAGCAAGGGAAAATATATTAATTGCATCGACCCATCAGCGTTTACCACAAGGAAACATTAGAACGTTATAAAACTTCTCCATCTGCTTGAATGATATTCTTAATCTCTTTAAGTTCCTTCCAGCAGCAGGGAGAGATGGCAGCTTCTGGTCCGTTTTATGCCCACTGGAAGTAGTCACACTGTTTGCCCATCAAGAAACTGCAGACGTAAAAATTTCGTCCGTTATTCGGCCCTAGTTTGAGCACGGTTCTCTTGAGACAGCGTTTCCCATGGTTACAGAGGGGGAAATGTAAATCAGCCCACTAAAAGAACCAGAGAGAAAGAGCGGGAGAATTCCGTCACCGTTTCACAGTTAAATTACATTCATTACAAGTCAGTGTGTGTGTAGGTTCTCCCTCACCTCAAAGAAGTTACAGCGTTGGTCTCTGGGAAGAGAGCAGGTGTAAAACTGGCGTCCTTTGTTGTCTCCGTCCTTGTTGACCACGCGGAGGACGCTGGGACACTGATGGGATGTGCAGCAGGGGATTGTGGGAACTTCCTGCGTTTTCTCATTTGATGCTGTTGTTTTGGAGGAGCTGACAGTAGACCAAAGGTACAAACACACGTCTTTATTTCACCATCGTAAACCTGCACCTTCCAGAACCTTCTGTTAGTGTTTTCGCCAAACCAATTCCACTATTCAATCAATGTGACGCCACACAAACATAAATATTGAGGGGGGGGGGAACAACATGAGGATTTGCTGGAGATCGGCCCACACTGCCACGATCGAGCGTAGCTATTCATCAATTGGCACCGTTATAACGATACCGCATTAAAAATTCCACTGTCGGATGCTTTTTTATCCCACTTATCTCCCCGAAGTCAAAAACTTGCCTTATTATAACTTTCTTACTCATGAATAGCTGAGCGCACCCATCACTCACCTCACACAGCGGGCTACATCGTGAGCTTTGCTACCAGGAAAAGGACTGTGATCAATTCTCATTTTCTTAGATGGTTGACTGTAGGAGGCCAACAAGCCCCCTTTGGAGAGCTCTGTGCTTTTATTCTGCCAGCCACCAGAGGCATAATTGGGACTTGTTGTCCCTTGGCAGACGTTGTGTTTATTTAAACCTCTCTCCCCCGCCAAGGAATTCAGATGACTGCTGGCTGGGGAAAAAAGAGGGTTCGCTTCGTTCGACTTTTCGCTCAAGTCGGTAAAAACAAGGGTGGTGCTTCCAAACGCAGCCTTGCAGTTGACTTTGAGCTCCTCTCGTGGTTTGGAGAAGGCAATGCAAGGGTACTTGATGAGATCTCTGGTGAAGACAGCCTTCTCAATGCTGCTGAGCTCATCTGCAGGGACTGTGAGAGAGAGGGGGGGGGGCAAAGGTCCATTTTGTTTTATTCAACCACTTCTTACCTTATCCTCCTAGTTTCTGAATATTCCCTACGAAAGTGACTGGATGGTGGAAGACCGGGTGGGGCTGCTGTAGACAGGCCTGCCTGGCTCACCCTGAGTCCTGGGAGAGAGGCAGGCCTCACAGGTCCTCAGTGCTGGTTGGTTGATCAGAGTGCAGAGCCCACAGGTCCACTCCTGCTCCTCTCTCCTGACCACATGGTCGCTGGGTTCCACAGACGCTCGGTAAGCCCAGTCCAGTAAGCTGTTCCTTGCGGGAAGTTTACTGGGGGGGGGGGGGGGGGGGGGGATTAACATGAGTCAGGGAGGATCTGGCAGCAGACAGCACACCAAAAGGTTTGTGAATAAACAACTAAAATAATGACATTTCTTACGGAAAGAATGCATTCATGTTTCCAACGCTCAAATAATGCTTGAAAACACGCAGAACAATGGGAAATGATGGGATTGGACTAGAGATACAGTCCACAAAGAGCTTATCTGAGAGCTGTGCTGTTCAGCTTCACCCTCAACCCCCCCCCCCCTTAATACCTTCCTCACACAGACAATCCACACTCCCTCTGCACATTCAATCCTCCATCATCACCTCTTACATCCCAGCCGGTTTATTCACCTACAGTGATAAATGAACTCCAATTACATCAGCGATTACGCAAGACCTCACAGCCCCGCCCCCTCCTTCCCTCCCTCTGGTTGGTTGGCTGCAACCCTTTGATTCATATTCCCCACACATCCGATGTCGCAGGTTCACCTCAGGTCGACCTCTCCTGGGTCGGCACTCTGACAGCGCCGACAGAAGTACGTCATCCTGCCGTTGTCGCCAAGGCGACAGACAGTGATGGAGTTTGGGCACTGGCCACAGCGAGGACGTTTGTAGACTTTGTAGTGTTTCTGGAGAGAAGAGCCGGATTTGCGGCACTGAGGAAAGAGAAGACAAGCAGACACAGACAGACTGAAGGGACACAAGACTGGAGCTGCAGCTTGTTGGTGTGTTAGAGGACAAACCCCACAGAGAAACACTCCCTGAGGACAGACCCCACAGAGAAACACTCCCTGAGGACAGACCCCACAGAGAAACACTCCCTGAGGACAGACCCCACAGAGAAACACTCCCTGAGGACCAATCCCTCAGAGAAACACTTCCTGAGGACAGACCCCACAGAGAAACACTCCCTGAGGACAAACCCCACAGAGAAACACTCCCTGAGGACAGACCCCACAGAGAAACACACCCTGAGGACAGACCCCACAGAGAAACACTCCCTGAGGACCAATCCCTCAGAGAAACACTTCCTGAGGACAGACCCCACAGAGAAACACTCCCTGAGGACAAACCCCACAGAGAAACACTCCCTGAGGACAGACCCCACAGAGAAACACACCCTGAGGACAGACCCCACAGAGAAACACTCCCTGAGGACAGACCCCACAGAGAAACACACCCTGAGGACAGACCCCACAGAGAAACACTTCCTGAGGACAGACCCCACAGAGAAACACTCCCTGAGGACAGGCCCCACAGAGAAACACTTCCTGAGGACAGGCCCCACAGAGAAACACTCCCTGAGGACAGACCCCACAGAGAAACACTTCCTGAGGACAGGCCCCACAGAGAAACACACCCTGAGGACAGGCCCCACAGAGAAACACACCCTGAGGACAAACCCCTCAGAGAAACACTTCCTGAGGACACACCCCACCGAGAAACACACCCTGAGGACAGACCCCACAGAGAAACACTCCCTGAGGACAGACCCCACAGAGAAACACTCCCTGAGGACACACCCCACCGAGAAACACTCCCTACCTTGTAGAACAGGAGGGTGAAGTCTCGCGTCATCTTAACCAGATGATGGACCTGCTCATCTGTCAGCTGGCTGATCTAAAAAGACGAAGAAAGAAAAAAGAAATCAATGATAAATCGATAAAACATTGATTGTTACATTTATATTTGTCCTTGTAGCCATAGCAACGTACAAGGAGTGCATATCGGAAATGCACCAACGATCTGATCCACATACTACTGTAGTATTTCAGTCTTAAGTAGATCAGCGGCCTGTATGCATCAGCCAGGTTGCAAAGTAACCACATATCAGCAACCTGACACAAAGAAAAGATACACAACCTTAAGGGTCCTACTGTGTAACAACAACAACAACAGTTGTGTACCTTTACAGCAGGGTGGAGGCCTGAGTCAAACAAGGCCTCGTTCTTGATGATGTTCCCCACTCCAGGCAGGATGGTCTGGTCCAGGAGAACGTCACACAGCATCCTGTCTCTCTGTCCTCGAACCACCTCTGCTGCACGGGAGGAGCTGAAGCGGGGCGAGCACACATCCAGGGTGTGCATGGTCTGAACTCTGCCCTCACAGTCTGCTGTCAGCCTGCACACAAGGACAGGCTTAGAGGACATCCATCTATCGAATGTTCATTTCTAAAGGGTACAAAAACATATATATATTTTTGTAAAACCGTTTAACACATAACAACATACTTTTGGGATATTTTGCTTAAATGACATAATATCATGGACTACAAACACACAGTTCCAACAGTATCACCATGGTTACTGCCAAAGAATGAACCATCCCAAGAGGACATGAAGGAACAAAACCCCCGCACGCACGCACGCACGCACGCACGCACGCACGCACGCACGCACGCACGCACGCACGCACGCACGCACGCACGCACGCACGCACGCACGCACGCACGCACGCACGCACGCACGCACGCACGCACGCACGCACGCACGCACGCACGCACGCACGCACGCACGCACGCACGCACGCACACACACACACACACACACACACACACACACACACACACACACACACACACACACACACACGAACACACACACACACACACACACACACACACACACACACACACACACACACACACACACACACACACACACACCCCACCCCCTGACCTGATCTCAGCTGTGGAGTCGAACAGGCAGATGATGTCCCTGGTCAGGTGGATCTCCAGCATTGGACTGGGCCTCATCCTGCCCTGATTCTGGGCCTGAGTCTGGGCCGGGTTTATACGCATTGACCCATTCATTCCAAAGTGAACTCTGTCAAAGACATGAGATTAAGCTTTAGGGGTAAATCAGTGGTCTATAATCCTAACATATTACATTTACATGTAGTCATTTAGCAGCAGACGTTCTTATCCAGAGCGACACTATAGCGACATATATTTAGCTGTTTGATTAGTCAAAGTTTATGGGACTTCATCACACCTCAATGCTCTTTCTCCAAAATACAGGAAAAGTTCCTTTCCCAGGGTTGCAACTCCGGTGTATTGACACCCAGTGAGGATCTGGAATGAGCCTTTGTTTGGGTCATTTATCTGCAAATAAACATTTAAAACACATTTAAAACATTGTATTCATCTTACTGTACCATGACGTCATCAGCTAGCTCTCGCTAAACTAATGTCAATTCATTTCATTACACACTTTTGTGGTCGTCAAACTTCGCAATTCTTTAACTTTCTGTCCTGGTTGGACCCTCGAACGAATCTTCTCTCCGTTCAGCGTGCATCCCGGCCCCTCGACCATGTTCAGAAAGGAAAAGTTAACCAAAGGTTATGTTATTAAAATCTAGTTTGTATCTCCTAGATTTGATGTGTCAACCAACAAAATCCAAACGACCCGCCACCTTTTCTAAATCTCGCGGAATCACTGCTATGTCGGTCGTCACGGATCACGTGACATTGTGGAAACGATCTTTATTCATCAACACGTGTCTACGATAATAAAGATCATTGTGAAGATGAGAAGCCTGTCAACCCATTACAGACAGTCATACACTGTATGAGATGATTTGTGTCGTTTAATTTGACTAATATGGATGTATGTACATAATGTAGTGCTGCACTGCCCTCTGGCGGTGTATAAAATGTTGTGCTTGAATACTACAATGAGTTTAGTCATTTTAATCAACTCTTTAAGAAACCAACACGTATCTAATTCAACACCCACAACCATTCATAAAAAAATGTGAACACAGTTAGTTAGATAATTTTCTTCCATGACTTCTACAACGTAAAATCCCCTTTAATTATCACAAATTAAAGTTTAAACTTCAGAATGCCCCCCTACCCCACCCACCCCCCTCTCTTTATAAATAGGAGAATGCTGAACTATTTTCACACAGGCACAAGAGCAGCTGCTCTATTATTCCAGCCTGTTGAATCTGGACCAGTGTGTCTGAGGAGACACCAGACCAGCAGTCAGTAGCACATGATCCCCTGTAGTAGATCCACCCCAACAGGAGGGCAATGCCAGAGACTGCAGAGAGCACCGACAAGCCCTTCGCGGCCCAGCTGTCCAATGTTTACCTCAGCATCTTGGCACTGTTCTGCTTCAAACTCTTTGTGAAGATAAGCCTGAACTTGCTCACCTATTTCTACATTGTCCGTGGGAACAGGAAGGAGGCTGCCAGGATATCTGCAGAGTTCTATGACTATGGTCAACGCCAGGGTGAGTTCAGCTCTTGTCATGCTCTGTACTGTGTGGTGTTTTGGTTCACAGTATCATATGAAGTTAGATCTTGGCAATGAATAGATCAGGCACTAAGACAAGAATACATCAGAATTCAAAAAGCAGTTTTTTTAATTTATTATCAAACACTGTCAATAATCACCCCCTGTCTTGGATGCTGCCTCTTGACAGATCTTGTTCGAAGACTCAAACAAACCAACAGTAGATGACAGTAAAAGGAATAAAGATAATGTGTAAAACCAAAACATTCAGCAGCAGAGTTTGGACATTTAGTCTCGTCCCCCTGATGTATTAATAGAAGCCAGTCCTGGGGTCCCTCCCCTTGGCCTAGTTACTGCTGCTGCTCTGCTGGAGAGGCTGAGAGTGTGCAGATCCAGAGTCTCTTAACAAACTGGTGTTTACATGTTCTCTGTGGTGAAGAATCAACTGCTAGCTGCAGCCTAGATCATGCTTCTCTGATGAGATACAGTTTAATAGGATGCTGCCATTTTCTAGATAGTTGTTTATTTTTTGTTGGGGGCGGGAGGGGGGGGGAGTTTTGAAGTTTATTTGACAAAAAATGGAGGAAGATGATGATGATGCTGTCTGGAATGCTTGTGGAGTTATTTTAGATATTGATTCAGGTAGGTCACACTGTAAAGTGGAGTTACATAATAGGATGTATCTAACTATCGATGAATATCATAAACTTGATGATAGACTTCATGTTGCTGATTCTACACAAAATGTTGAGCTGTGCATATCCATCCAATGGCAAGCAAACAGATTTTTGAGGGGATAAAATGTTGCTGTTTCGTTTGAAAATTGGGCATAGCAGTCAATTACAACACCTCCTCCTTGATTCTGTTGGTACCCTGAGTAAATACTGGCTGTTGTTGTTCTTCCTGTTTCAGGGTCCTGGGCTGATCGGTCTCCTTTACACGATGCTGCTAGCCAGGGCCGCCTTCTCGTCCTCAGGAATCTCATTTTACAGGTCAGCTGCTGCCCTTGTGAATGTGAGGGCTTATTGATTTATATTTACTTCACTGAACTGTGAGTCACTTCCGGTGAACATCACAGTTGTGTGTTGTTGTTCTTAATCATTTGTGTTTGATGTATGGAGCAAACTTTAACCTGGTTAATGGAAGCAGTTTCTGGACTCTCTGATCTCCTAAATAAAAAATGTCTTTGATCTTCTGCCCTTTTCACTACAGGCTGTTTTTGTCCGAAAGTGTCAAAATGTGAAAAAGAAACGTGAATATACTTGATCGTTTTTGCTCGATCCTGCAGGGTCACAATGTTAACGTCCTCACCATAGACCATGTGAGCCCTCTTCATGATGCTTGCTTGGGTAACCATGTAGCCTGCGCCCGGCTCCTCATCGAATCAGGAGCCAACGTGAGTCGCTCTTAATCACAACCCCAGAGCCCATGAATGGTGAATATAAAGAGATCCCACAGTCTATCACCTGAGTGCTCTCCCCTCTCTGGTCAGCTTCCAGGTCATGCTTAAGTGAAGGTGACACACCACTCTCTGTACAGGTGAACGTCACCACCATCGACGGCAGGACGCCCCTGTTCAACGCCTGTTTTGTGGGCAGCGTGAGCTGCACTGACCTGCTCCTGGAGAGAGGTGCCAAGCCCCAGGCTCATGTGTTTCAACCCTCACCCATCCATGAAGCCACCAGCAGAGGTACGGTCAACAGGCTAAAGGCCCACACCCAACAAAGCAAGTTCACACGCGTAACATCATCATCAGCCACACAGAGCTTTACCCACACTGAGTCTAATCATCCCATACTAAATCTAATCAAACTGTGTTTGTGTAGCATCACGAGCAGTGAGGTCACAGAGGTCTCCATGTGCACCCATAGAACTGCACTTAAACAGACCAATGAATCCTCCAGGATTTCCTAACTCCAGCAATAGATCATAATAAGTGTAACTCCCTCCTGTGCCTGTGCAGGTCACAGCAAGTGTGTGGAGGCTCTGGTGGCGTGGGGAGCAGATGTGGACATGGACATTCCCCACCTGGGCACGCCGCTCTACACCGCCTGTGTCTTCCAGGAGCTGGAATGTTCCCGGATGCTGCTGAGGGAAGGTGAGCTTGGCTGCAGGTCCTCCTCTGTCTGCTGGGGGTCAGAATCTGTCCAGCTGGGTGCTGCCTGTCACTGTACAGCCAAACACCCTGTGGTTCCTTCCATCCTTAGCTAACCTAGGATCTGATG
This sequence comes from Neosalanx taihuensis, assembly GCA_030340665.1. Lineage (NCBI taxonomy): Eukaryota > Metazoa > Chordata > Actinopteri > Osmeriformes > Salangidae > Neosalanx > Neosalanx taihuensis. The sequence goes on from CM059302.1 coordinate 13,444,161, forward strand.
ATTAATTGGTGGATGAGTCAGGTTGGTTACAAAAAGGGTTAAAGTGACGACGATAACAACAACAACAACAACAACAAACCCGGCTGAGGTGTAAGTTCTCCAGTCTGTGGGATCGAAGGGCCTTGATTGGACAGCTCTGATGTGTCGCCTCACCACAGGAGCCCATGTCCAGAGGGGGAGGTACCTGGAGACCCCCCTGCACGCTGCCGCCCAGAAGAACTGCACAGCCATAGTGAAGCTCCTGCTGGACTTTGGGGCAGACATCAACGCCAGGAACCTGGAGTTCCAGAGGCCGGTGGAGGTTTCACCTCCTGGAAGCATCACAGAGAGTCTCCTCATGATCTACGAGGGTCTGTTACCCACAGCTGCAACACAGAATATCTTTGTGAAAATACCTTCATTTCAAATTATATTTTATAAAAAATGTTTTACCAGTCATCGTTCTGCTGTTCACAACTTGTCAAGTTTTCTCTCTTTCTTCCCTCAGTCACGCCTCGCCTGCTCAGTAATCTCTGCCGCCAGACCATCCGAGAGAGTGTCGGCCGGGATCGGTTCCACCTGATCTCTCGACTGCCTTTGCCCAATCCGGTCAAAAACTACCTGCAGTACAGATGATGCACCAGCACGGACAAATCAGCATCGATTTCTGTTTGGGAAGCAAGGACACTTTTGACACTTGAATAGATGATTCAAGTTTTTGTGCAGTTGACCTTACCGAAACACTGTTTTAGGGTTGGAATTAATTAGCTGCATGCAGATGACAGTGAAACCTATTTCAAGGGGAAACTAGGCTTGATGGATAATGTAGTCTAACATGTCCTTGTCAGATTTTAAACAAAAAAAGGCAGATGAAAAAGAGCGATCGCTCCAGTCTCCGAGTTTTCCTCCATGAGACATAATGCAGTACTGGGATTATAGTTATTTCTGGGACTAATATTGACAGTATTTGGTGAAATGGAGGGCAACTGTTGAGTAGTTTATATGTTTATGTGTGCACATGCTTTTACAGCCAACGTTTTGAAAGTTGCTCCACCGTGTGGTCACAACACAAGATGGTGTCCAGGATTTACCAGTAAACCTCTTCACCTTAACACTGTGGCCATGTCTTATCTTCATACACCCACTAGATGGCGCGTGTGCTTCTTTAGGCTCTGAGGCGCGTGACCTGGGAGGGGAGAAGAAGAGAGGCCGTTGTCATGGAGATGTAAACAGTAAAAATGTCTGAGAATCCAAAATAGATTTAGGTTAGCTGGATAGATTAAGCTTTCTGTCTATTAAAGATGATTTATTAAGAGTTACGTGTTAGGAAAACGTTTTAACGCAAATATTGTAACTTTGTCATCATGGCATATTCACAAAGTCCTAAAAGGACCGGGCTGCCTAGAGAAGTGTTGAAGTGGCTGCAAAGCCTTGACCTGTCATTTTCACCAAAGAATGTGCGCAGGTAGGCACATCCCATATATTTACATATAATTATTCATCTTAATATGATCAAATATGATCTTTGTGTTGTCTTGAACGCTTCTAATCTCTCCTCAGAGATTTTTCTAATGGCTATTTGGTGGCAGAGATATTTTCCTGGTATTACCCTGAGCACCTTAATATGCACTCTTATGACAATGGCACCTCTATTGGTACTAAACTGGGGAACTGGGCTCAAATAGAGAGGGTGAGTCCAGAGTGAAAGGAGAACACAGAAACACAGTGAACATGTTTACATAGCTGGACTATCAGTTGAACTGATGCTCTGGTTTATATAATCCATGTGTTCCTCCTCAGTTTCTCCAGAAGGTAAACATACAGTTGCAGAAGGAGGTTATGGATGGCACCATCCACTGTAAACCAGGAGCTGCTGAGCTGCTGGTGCAGGAGATTTACACTGTGTTGACAAACAGGAGGTAAATGTGCCCAGTTTAACTGGAGAAGTGCATCACAGGCATGGTCAAAGAGGCAGCCTCTTATTCTGCAGTCAAATGTCCTCTTACCACATATTCCCATAATTCAACAGTTGCTGCTATCCCTCCCTCCCTCCCTCCCTCCCTCCTTCTCTCTTCCCCTCCCTCCCTCCCTCCCTCCCTCCCTCCCTCTTCCTCTTCCTCTCCCTCTCCCCCCCCCCTCCCTCCCTCTCTCTTCCCCTCCCTCCCTCCCTCCCTCTCCTTCCCCAGGATCAGAAGCTTCCAGAGGGACGAGCTGGACTTCACAGACAGAGAGTACCAGGAGCAGCTTCCCATGGTGCCTCGCTCCACAGCCTCCAAGGCCATCAAGACCAACCTGCGCCTGAGTGAGCTCATCGCAGAGCCCAGCATCACCACCAACCAGAGGAAGGTGCAGGCCATCATCCACATGCACCTGGAGCAGAGGGCAGCGCAGAGGGAACAGAATCCCAGTGAGTCTGCATGTAGATCTCTGAATCGGAATCACAGTGAGTCTGGGTGGAGATCTCTGAATCTGAATCACAGTGAGTCTGGGTGGAGATCTCTGAATCTGAATCACAGTGAGTCTGGGTGGAGATCTCTGAATATGAATCACAGTGAGTCTGGGTGGAGAGATCTGAATCACAGTGAGTCTGGGTGTAGATCTCTGAATCTGAATCACAGTGAGTCTGGGTGGAGAGATCTGAATATGAATCACAGTGAGTCTGGGTGGAGATCTCTGAATCTGAATCACAGTGAGTCTGGGTGGAGAGATCTGAATCTGAATACCGGTGAGTCTGGGTGTAGATCTCTCAGTCTGAATCACATGGACAGGAGTCAGTCATTCCAATATTTAAATGAATAACGGTGTCTTCAAAATCTTTTAATACGAGCTTGCGAAATGATTAGGAGAATGTCAGTCAGGGTTGTGACTCATTACTTAGTAGATACTGTACACTGTGAACAGAGCGTTTCAACAGGAAGCCTACCTTAGGAACAATGGTGGCCAAACTGCCACCTTTACGTCGCCACGGAAACACGGACCAGGAGACCAGTGCATCAGTCAGCAGTGGGATAAGTACGTATGGAGACACTCAGTCAACACAGCCAGGTGGAACTCATTCATACAATGGTCTTAAACAGTAAACTGTTTTTAAGAGCTATTTCTCTTTATAGAGAAAATAGAAAATCTATTTTGTGAGATGCTTGATGTTAAATTTGTCCTGTTTTTCAGAGTCTTGTCCCTCCTCCGTCAGAAGTAAACCTCAAGTCTATTTCAAGGAGATTGAAGTGCGCCAACCAGACAGACGCTCCTCGTCCAATTAAAAAACTCACTGTGCGGTATCACACCATTAATATCTGGATATGTGTTACGATACCTCTACGAGTTCTCAACAGATAGTATAGATAAGGCTGAAATAGACGGTAGTAATTCCGAAAAGCCTTTATGTATTATCAACTTAAGTAGCTTATTGTTGTTTGCAGGTTTATACAGTTTCTTCAGACTTTCCTAACACTGTAGACACAATTAACAGATGATACAAGATCAAATATGAGATCATATAGAATAAGATAATATATAATGGCATTTTAGATAAATCAGGTTAAACTGTAGCAGTATTGTTTCTGTCACCATCCTGTAACAAACCACAGTTTGAAATAAAAAGATTGTCATCATATGATGTTGTATGTCTTTCTACCAGTGGGGGGCAGTGGTCTGTCTGGTTTAAATCACGGGTGTTTCCTTTGACATCGAAGGCAGCATCAGCAACAGATTTTATAAATGTATTTTTTCACATAAAGGATGAAGGGGGATATTGGTGTGTCTGCAAGTAGCAGAGAAATATCCTCCCACTCCCATCAATGTTTTTCAGAAGACTACAGGAATGGAATGTTGAGAGCGCTGGGATGAACTGCAGTGATTCTGTTTGTAGTTCAGCCCACACTCATTTCACCAGCATGTCACTGTTGGGTGTGATGCTGTTGATCACAGCTGGAAGATTGACATCTGTGCTTTGTTTGCAATAGTGTAGCCTGTTTTCTTTTTTTTACCAATCCCAACAATAAATACTTTGTGGATATGACTTCTATTTCGATTTTCAAGGTCTGCAGTGTTTCTGCTATAGCAGGCAGGCTATCTACATGTGAACAGCAATATTCTTGACTGTTGACATTGCAGAGTCCACATGTCTCAGACAGAAGCACTGGGATAAAGATAACAAGGCTCAGATTATCAGGCCAAAAGCCTCTTGTCAAAACTGTTTACCTGATCTGTTAACTGCCACAGCTGTCGTGACTTAACCATTACAGATTTGCCCACTAACAGGCCACCAGTTAGCTGTTTCCCAGTCTAACAGCTCGTCCTGGTAGCTCATGTTGTGTTTTAGAAGCATGAGCCATGGGCTGGTATCTACTTTAATTACTGGTAATGACATCTGTTATGTCAGTGTTGTGACAGTGTTTATGTAGGCCTGTCTGAGTCATTAATACTTGCCATAGAGCGCAATTAACTCACGTAAACGCATTCCCTACATAGTTTTACAGTGTAGTATAGTTTTATAGACGTACATCTGTTTTTTTATTTAAACTAAACTCAATAATGTGACAGTCTGTGTTTACACCCATATACTGTATGTTATAACCTCATATCATGTTAAAAACTGTACTAAACCTCACCTGCTAACCTGCTACCTCTTAACTGTAGCACCACACCACAAATAAAATGACTCGGTTCACCTATAACTCATTTATATGTGCTTATTCAAATAAAGCTGATGGATTTTTTTTACAGCAGGGCTGAAGTGTTGTTAGGCTGATGACTCCTCTTGTATACCTGCAGCAGTCTGATGACTGATAACTAAAAGCAGGCACACACTTCAACTGGAAGAGCTCTGCTGCTCATCCTGTAAATCTCACACCTCCCCCTGGCTCTCAATTTACAATTGAGCTGTAAACGTACTGTAAAACGATGACAAGATGATAAGTGTATTTGGCTGCTAGCCCAGCGACCCATGTGGTCTAAGAGGGTTTAGCCGCCTGAACAGTGATGTGTTGATATGATCTATATCAGACTCCATAGACACTGATAATGATCATTTTATCGGAAACACTTTGTTTGAAGTAGCCTCTTGTGAAGTTCAATGGTGCCATATATTCCAACTCCTCTGTCAGTCAATGCAAAAGGGAATTATGGGCGTTTAAGTCACTATTAAAAATGTATTAGGTCTAGGGCTTACCCTAGAGACAAATACAATATGCAGTAAGCTACTATAGGCTGTATATTCTAATAAAACATATTTATTCTTCATATTGGCTAAACCTTTATGCCCTTTTTCAATATTTCTAATGTGCAGTTCCAGTATCCAGTATCAGGCACTGTATTCCTATTGCCTATGTCTCATTCTCAGTTACCCTGGTTAAAAACCCAACAGATTCACAAATTACCATAAGAATTTGTGAAGTTTGTATTTGTATAAATTTTTTATTGTTGTGAGTGCTAAAGTGAGTCATGTATACCGACTCCCGTTGTTTCATAAGTGTCCTTCACTTTCATACGAGAACTAAAATAAATCGTCTACTTTAGCCTTAGTCTTGTTGCCATGGTTGTCAAAGGAAGCTGGAGTCTGAAGCATTTGGAGCTTCTCTCACTAGTGAGCTGTAAATGTTGACCTCCTGAATCTTCCAGTCATGTCTGTCTGACTCCTTGAACAGGAACACACTTCTACCTCCCAAACACCTCTTTTAAGGTTGCCTAGTTATCACTGCTGGAATTTTCTTAATTTATTTTTATTTCTCTCTTTCTCTCTCCATCTCTCCCTCTCTTTCTCTCTCTCTCTCTCTCCCCCCTTTCTATTTATTCCATTTATTATCTATCTCTATTTATTACTTCCTTTATTTATTCCAAATCTTTCTATCTTTTCCTATCGAACAAGATCTGGGGGTCGGTTGCTATGGCAACTAGCGAGTCGGGCGCGCGAGGAGGGGACGGTAATAAGCTTACTGTGAGCTTCTCTGGACTCCTTCTGTTGATGAGCACAAGCGCTGCCTGGCAATATCATTTTACGCACACACACACTCACAAACACACACTCACGAACACACACATACAGTAGGCCTAATAAGCAATCACGCGCGCACGGCAGCATACTCATGCTCCGTACATCGATATCATTAGATACGCACATGCACGGTTGGCTACGCCCAAACACGCTCGCGCACAGACTCTGGCTCAGATCAGTCCATGCTGCTGAGATGCCAGCTAGCTGATGAGAGGTGCACTCCTCCTAGCCCTCACTCTCTGACCATCTGGCACCCTAACGATGCTAGCCACCGTGTTAAACCCAGCGGCAGGCGGGGGAGGGGCGTGAAAAGGAGGTGAGGGGCGCGCGCGATGGGGGCGAGGGGGGCGAGGAGGGGGCCAGAGCTTTATTGAATGTATAGACAGGAACAAGACTAGCTAGGGGGTATTCTGAGGTTCGTGAGCTAAAGGATTCCCCCAGAAAGACAAATCCCCAACCCCCAACAGCAAATCTCTCACCGGGTTAACAAAGCCACACAACCCTGTGTGAAGCACTGTTATCCAGGACAAGGGTGGAGCTCTTTGAGGCACTGCATGTGTGTGTGTGCCTGTGTTCTGTGTGTTTGTGTGTGTGTGTGTACTTTATATATGTTCAATGTGTGTGTGTGTGTGTGTGCGCTGTAGCATCTTTCACAGCAGATGCTGCTGTATTTCCTTTCAAATAAGTGATGAACAGCTGTTCATTTGCATATTTGATTACATTTTTATTTATTGTATTTGATTGAACGGCGACATACTGTATTACTTGGTAGTTTCAAGGTGCTTAAACGCAAGTTTTCGTTTATTTGTAGTTTTCTGGAAATGTTGCAGTCTTTAAAGCATGGATTGGTCCATTCAGATGTAGATGACACAAGACCTTCTTAAATCCAACTTTCTCTAAAACAAGAAAAAATATCACTAAAAACATCACAACAAATGAATTTGTAAGGAAACTGTCTCATCAAAATGTTGACAGACGTGGAACAGCTGAACTCAGGCCAGCATAGGAGCTCTCCTCAGTGTGACTGTGTGGTCTTAAAGTATGACCTCACACAACTCAACATGAAGCGTTCTCCACAACTCCCCCAAGCTACAGGAACGACACAAATTGAGCCACTTCTTTTTTCTCTCAATAGCAAAGTTAAATATAGCCAAGCATTGTGAGGAGCTGGCACAAGAAGGCCTTCCCTCTCCTACGTTACCACTCTGTACTCCGCTGGATGGACCAAATTCACATTTGTTTACTTGAATTTGTTTACCTTTTTCCTCACACACTCTCAGCCCAGTAACAAAGATCAGCTGAGCTCAGAATTGCATTTTTTGTCTATGATGTAATGTCTCGTTACATAATACTCTGCATAATTGATAAGACAGCATGTGATCTCTCCACCTATCATCACTTGTAATCCATTTAGGCTTCCCTTAGTAACAGCTGAGCGCGCTACACTTTCTCACCTGCTCGTCTGGATCCCAGCGTGATGCAACACCTGTACGTCATTCCAGAACATTTCCTGTGAAACAGGTCAACCTCACCGAGCTTTCTTATAGTTCAAGAACTCTTAATGTTTTTTTGATTCAAGCATTTATCCATCCATTTCCTTTCCATCCAACCATCTGCGATCCATGCAGTCATTCACACATCCATCTTTTCATTCACTCATCCATCCATCCATCTTGTTTTGAGGGTGTTAAGGCAGGGAGAGTCTGAACCCAAGTATTTCATTATATTTTTTGTAATACACAACAACAACTTTAACTGTTCATCCTTCTTCGGGGTAGTGCTGTAATGCACAAGCCTCCCTACATATACACTGAAACTCCCTCCATCCATACATACATGCATACATCGACACATACATGCAAAAACATGATAAGAATTCCATGACAACGTCTTTGACGTGATGTAATTGAATCTGTATGACTAACAAGATTAGGAGAATCCCTTTTCTGATTTCAGAAAAATCTTTATTTTTTCCAATGAAAGAGAGGTTGGGTTAATGCAGCGGAACATAGCCGAGAGGGCTGACAGACTTAACCATTTTCTCAGAAGAAGAGGGGTGGTCAGGGTGGGCTGGGTATGGCCGGGTGGGAGACGCCGCCAGAGAAACCCCCCTTTCTTCTCCACTCAGAGTGTGAGGATCTGTTTTCATAGACTACTGTTCAAGTCCAGATTCTCTGCTTTTTGTTTTTTTGTTGTGTATTTTTTCCCCTCCGTTCCGAGCACCTGCGCTGGCAACCGTCCCCCCGCCCCCCTCTCCCCCTCAAACTCACACTCTTCCTGTCCACCACTGAGACCACCCTTCACACCCCCCCCCCCTCCCTCCCTCCCTCCGCTCCTCCTCTCCCTTCCTCCAGTCTCTGCTAAAGAGGCGAGCTTTGAAGCACTCTCCACTGTGGCTCACGATGGACAGCGCTGGAAAGGCTCAGTGACCTCGCTCACAGTACAGCGACTTGACTGAAATCACTGCTGACAAACGCTCTCGCCGCCTCGCAGAGGGACAGAGACACAGAGTTTCCTGTGGACTACCCGTCAGCTAATATCAGAATTTTAAATTAAAAGGTTTCGAACCTGCGAAGCGAGGAGCTTTTTGACACATCTTTTAGTCACTCCACATCTAGAATAGCAGCGATGGAAGAGGATATGGATGAGGGGCAGAACCAGAAGGGTGAGAGAGAATGAGCTGATATTTCTAATAATTTAGACAGAAATGCCATTTTAAGTGACATTTCTGTGTGTGTTGTGTCTGCGTGTGTAGATTGGTCTCAACAGTAACTGCTTCTGACTGAACAAAAACAATGTTAGAATGCATGAAATATGTAAAGCAAAGGTTTCTTTGTGGTGGTGGTGATTCCTTTGTCCATTAAGTGTATGCTTATCTGAGGTGTATGTGCGTGTGAATTGTGTGTGTTTGTGCATGTGTTTGTGCATGTGTGTGTGTGTGTGTGTGTGTGACTGCTGTGGAAGCAGGCAGAGGGGTGTGAACTGTCCCTTGTGAAGCTCGCCTGTGAATTCTCAGGCAGTGTTGTCTTTGTGTGCTGAATAAGGCTGCCATGCCTTCAGAGCAGGGGAAGCAGAGAATGAGGTCCTCCACAACCACTCTGCACTAATAAAGCTCATTGTCTGAAAGTGTCTAAAGAAGCTGCTCTGAAATAAGTGGATTTGCATCGTCACATGACGCATGACCGAGTTTCTCGTTCATTTTCCGAAGCGTTGTTTGCAGGCTTTGTGTTGGAAAGATGCTGCTATTTATAATGCAAACCCCAACCCCCACCTTGATGCCTCAGTGTATGATATGCATCAAGGCAGAAAGACGAGTGATTTTCATATATTCATGTTTGCCAGTGATTTGATTATCCGCATTCTTTTAAATGGCCATTTTAGAACAAATGGTTTGTTGCATGAAGAAAAAAATATATACATTTATCTTCCCTCCCTCCCTCCCTCCCTCCCTCCCTCCCTCCCTCCCTCCCTCCCTCCATTCTCTCCTCCCCAGGTTTGGTGCATGTGACAGAGCTTCATATGTCTGTGCTTGTCTCCCCCTCTCCCCCCCCCCCCCCCCCTCCCTTCTCCCCCACTCTCATCATTGCCTCCCACCGCCCGGCATGGGAGAGAGCTGAAACAGTTGCCATGGCGCTGTCAAAGTCTAGTCATTATCCCTGCAGCCACTCTTAATGTGCCTGTTTCTGCACATGACATTTTGGTTTCCAGGGCACCGTGTAGTGTGTGTGTGTTTGTGTCTGTGTGTGCGTGTGTGTTTTTGTTTGCATCTAGTGTGTCTGTGTGTTTACATGTGTGTGTTCAAACGAGATGAGAATGCTGTCCGTTTCTCAGCTGAGTTGACCCAAACTGCAGCCTGCGTTTTCAACCGAGGTAACGATGATGTCATCGACATCGTTGGATCTTTTCGTTTGCCGTCTACATGTTTATGATCTTGTCACAATACTGTCGTAAAAACAGAACATAACATGAAGGAAAAAATCACAGATATCACAAAGTGGATTTCATACATCTAAATCTACATTTTATAAGATAGATAGTCTCTGTTTTATAAGATAAGACGTGCATTCCTTCAAACCATGTCAGCACAAGCCTTAAAGCCATTCTGAAAGCCATTTGAACGCAGGTCACTTTACTTCCAAGAATGCTTAACCAACTGAAAGAGGCTATCCTATCACGCAAGCTGGCCCTGCCAGCCTTGTGCTGCACACAACGGCTGCTCATCAGGGTGAGGATACGGCTAACTATCTATAATTACTTAGCTGAACACTTCTGAAGAGCATGGGCCTCTCGTGGCACATCCATCCCTCAAACCTGGAGTCATAAAACATGCAGACAGGGCAGCAGTGGTCTGCAGGCAGAGTGGACCAGATTAACCATCCTCTCTGATTCGTCTCTGTGTGGACTCTGAAGTGTCAGGATTCAAGAGCAAGGAACTTGAACCCATTCAACGCTTGATTAAGATAACCCTATATTAAATAGTGGGGAAAAAACTGTCATTGATGAGGAGGATGTCGGTTGTCTGTGTTTGTGTGTGTGTTTGTGATGAAAGATGTTTGATAACAAAGTCTGCAAAGAGAGTTTTTGAATTATCCATCAGACCGTCTTTCGAAGTCCAGTGAATGACGTGGATGCACTGAACACTGTGTTATGGAAGTGACTATTTATGTAAGTTATATGGCAGTGGTCCAACAGGGAATCTTGTCAACAAAAGAAAATATTTAAAATCTTGTTTTGAGGGTTGGTATTTGCAGTTGGTCGGCACCCATCTAAACCAAACCACACCAACAACCACCATTCATCTTAACATGAAGTCAAAGAGGGAAACACATGATATTAAAGAAATGTTTAGCACCACACCTTGTGTGAGTTGCTTCAGCTGGCTGACTTACTGTGGAGGTTTTTGCTTCAGCGAGCTCTTCTCTTTGGCATCTCCATGGTGATGCTGACAGATCTGGAGCTGGTGAGATAGGAGACACACACACAGTCTGTTACTATGGGAAGCTGCTTTCACTTTAGAAGACACAAGAGATTTAACACTGTTCTTTTTTGTTTGTTTGGACAACAAACGACTGCTTTAGTTTGTCGGGGCAAACATTTGTTTTCTAATAGTTTATAGAATACCTTCATGCTTATTCGACCTGTTAATGTGATTTACAATGGAGAATCTACCAAGACCCTTAATGACATGAGATCATCACAAAGACGAGCCGATTTAGGAGCACTTTCTGTGGGTCAGCCCACCTGGACACAACCCTCCTCCCTCACACAGAGCTCTCCCCATGGAAGGTAGAAATGAACCAGCAACCAAAACACCCAACACTACAAGACCAGCTTCACAGTATCGTCCACTTCCATGTGTCCTTTAAAAGAAACATGTTTTCTGATTTCATACATTTGATCAAAAGACCAGACCTAAAAAAGGACACCAAAACATGTTGGTAGTACTTACATTAATCTTGATAAGGAGGATTACCGATAATGTGTATGTTGATGTTTATTAAGCAGCTTAAGAACGCAAATAAATCAGCGTGATGAAAAAGTCACATAGGTGTCCATGGTAACGCCCACAGTTTGCTAAGGCCTTGAAGTCCTCCTCCTCTGAGGCTGCAGATCTCAGATCAGGAGTCAGATGCGCCAGTTGGGTCCTGCTCAGTTCAGCTGCTAGCCAAATGTAGCGCTGCATGCTACGTGCCGAGCTAGCACCTAGCAACAGGGGACAAACCAACACCCTGACAGACAAAACCTCTTTTACTCTTGTTTTCTACATAGAAATGTCATCTCAGTTGTGACAATTGGTGGTAGTTATCTTTTAATTATCAAGGGAGAATCTGGGGTGGGCTGCAACATATATTTAAAAGGTATTTTAGGGACATTTCTGTTCTGGTCTACCACAGATCCGAATGGAAAATGATGAGAGGCACACCTGTTAGCATTAGCCGAGCCAAGAATCCTCTCTGTGAGGGATTGTTTCCCCGTCTGTTTGATGAAACTCAAGGACCTGATGCTACGATAACTCACACCACAACCAAACACACACGCAAGACTATTTTGATTGGGAAAACACAACGTTTAGATGATTTTTTTTTATCAAGTCCTATGTCAGAGGCACATCTAAACATCCAAAAGCTCCGATTTTGTGTATTGGAGATTTTGGTGAGGTAGACGTTGAGGGTGAGGGTGTAAATGTGGGGTAACTTGTCCAACAATTGTGATCTCAAACCAACAGTCCCCTTCCCCCTTGACCCCCTTTCCCATGTCCTTAGTTCCTGACCCCAGCCCAGTGGAGGTCAAGGGAGTTCCACCAATTGTTCTCTGGCTTGTCCTGGATAGCTCTACTGAAGGTTGTCTCATTGTTAACAGCAACATTAGTCACCACTGCAAGTTTAGATCAGAGGCAGGGGACCAGCAGGCTCTCACAACACAGGATAATATACTGAAGGGTTTTTGCAGTCGACGCTCAATCGACATTTTGAACCTTGTAGGTAAACCATGGAGATATACACTAGCAGAGCTTATCAGTGTTTATAGACTTAGGATTCAGACAAATGCATGGCTAGCCTGCGTACATTTATCTCTAACACACATTATCTCTAACTCCCTCACTACACGAGGTACATCACTGCAGACAAAAGGCCCGTCCATGTTAAGTAATCATGGATAGCTTAAACCCTGGGGGGGGGGGAGACAGAGAGACAGAGAGAGAGAGAGAGAGACAGCGAGAGAGAGAGACAGAGAGAGAGAGGGAACCCTGACTTAAATCAGTGCCTTCTCCCATCCCGACTGTCCTGTCTCTCAGCCCAGAGGGCTGATCTGTGGGATGTGTCTCATTCACCATTGTCCCACTGAATTTGTTGACGTACAGTAAGTGGGTCATGGCTCAAGTGCCAGGCCTATTCTCAGATTTGGTGCTGTGGTTGACATGGCAACCATACTGGTTGATTAAACATGCTCAGAGGAGAAGAGGGGGCAGGGGGGTGGGGGGGGGGGGCGGCTGTGAACCTGTCCACTCTGGGGGAGAAGTGAGCCTAGAGTAGGAGAGGTCACAAAGCCTTTCCCTGAGATGCACACACACACCCCTACACACACCCCTACACATACCCCTACACATACACACACACACACCCCTACACACACATACCACTGCACATATATACATTTCTATACACAAACACAAAGAGTTTTCCCTTGAGGATCAATAAAGTATTCTGATTCACACACACCCCTACACACATCCCTACACACTCTGCCCTACACAAATACACACACAACCTGCTCCAGTCTACACACAGCCCCCCCCCCCCCCACCCCACCTGCCCCCCACTGTGGAAGTCTCCAGGCCATAGGATCTAAGGATCATCATTATGTACTACTGTCTGCCTTGCATGCACACACCGCTAGACACCCAACCAAGCACCCAGCCCCTCCACCTCCTCACCCCCCCACCCAAACCCCCCACCACCTTTTCATGTCTGCCTCTCCTCCCCCCTCCCTGGTGGAGTATCTAATCTAGCTGCTCCCTGGTTCTCCAGCTTTCCCCCCTGTAGGGCTAATTTGGGCGTCTGACTCGGAACCCTTTGTCCCACATTCCCACCATCTTCAGGACGGTTCAGCGGGCGTTCTTACTGCGAAGGGTGACTGAATGTTATGTAATAATAACCTCAATCTTTGGGAGAGTTTATGGGATAGAGAATGTTGAACTAACGAACGCTTGTGTTTGCGTGTGCGTTGGGTGTTTGTGTGTGTTTCTTGCCTGTCGGACATTGACAGATGGGAGAGAGGTGGGAGTTAGGAGGGAGGGAGAGGGGGGGGTGCACTTTCTCTTTGTATTAGAGAGACGCCTTCTGTTGATTGGTGATTGGAGGGGGAGTATTTGGGGTCATGGTGAATTTATAGAATTCACTTTTTAAACAGGGTTTTGTGTGCGTGTGTGTGAAAGAGGAGGGAGAGTTATATTCATTCATTTTTTTTATTCTTGGTCTAAAATGAATCCTTATACTTTTAGATTTTACTTCAATGTATTCAATAATTCCCCTCAGTTGAAAATTTAATGGTAAACAGAACAAAGAAAACCACAGGATTAAAAATATAAAATTCACAATGGAAAAAGCAGGCGTGGCTGTCATATCCAACATCCATAATTGATTCAATATCTACCTAAGTAGGTTTGCCTCTCTGAATCATATTGTAGAGTTCATGTAGCCTTCCTATGTGACAAGACATCATCATGAACAATCTCCAACTCTCAACCATTCAACTACACAAAGGAGGAAATGGCGTCTCCCTCGACGCCCAATCTGGGATAACGCTGATCTGAAATCAGTTTCACTTTTAGTTTTCATCAATGCAATTAAATCCCCACGGAGACTCTGCCTCGCTTCCTTCGCCTTCCACCCAGTCCCCACCTCAGTTCTTCATCATGAGCACTATTTGCATGGAACTGACTGCTCATTAAGCAGTAGGTAATGTAACACTAATGCAGCCAGCGTAAATAATGAATGAAAATGTTTGGCGCTGTGCTGTGCTGGTGCTAAATAATGGATCAAGCATTCTGCAGCTCCTCTCAGTCAATTTACACCCTGGATGTCATTCCCACCGTCTCACATGTCCCAGAGTGAGTCAGGATCAATGCAGAGCACAGACTCAGATGATGGTTCAGGCATGCAGGGAGAAGAGAGCAGCTTCATCTGGGTCTATCAACTCAGCGTTTCATCTTTCAAAGGTCTCTGTGTGTGTTCGCCTCTTGGTGCCAAACTCAGATATTGTGACATTGTTATACCTGGCTGGGATTACCCATGTTTAACAAAGAACCTCACAAACACATATAAAATAAATAAAGCCAGACGGAAGTAGGTCTATGTTTGGGCTTGCCATGGGCTTTGGTGTTGGGAGGTTGTGATGCCCAATAGTTGTCTTCCGTTAAATTAGCGCCACATGATCAATAAAACCTCCTTCTCCTTAAATCAGCTCCTTATTCCTCCCAGTTCACCTCCACAGCCATGTCTGGTGCAGTTTCCATGGTAACAACATTACATTTGATGCCTAGTCAACTAACTAAATAATTTGTGGTAGTTAAAGGAGACGTAATTTACACTATAGTGTCTTGCTCTTTTTAATGAACAGATATGCATTTAGTTATAGGTCCCAACTGCTTTTTTATATTAGTACAAATAAAATAATCAGCACACTTGAACAAGTTATAAGTAGGAAATCAAGGTTTTAACCAGATAGTAGGCCACACTGAAATTTATGTATATTTCCATTTAATTGCCCATTTTGCGGTGCACTTGTTTGAATAATGCTCAGGTAATAAAACCTTGAATAGGAACATGACACAAATCATCCACCTCAAGGAAAAGATCATTTACACCCGCTCTCATAATGGACCCCCTCCCTTCCACGCACACACACACATACACACACGCACACACACACCACCCCCACCACTGCAGCCTACTGTCGACGACCCTTTCCACCGCTTCCCCCGTTAAAACCGATAAGAGCTCGTATAATGAAGACATCTCAGCTTGTGTCGATAACCGCACAATCTCATGCAGGATTACATCTGCGAAGACGCATCATCTTCCTGGCTGCAAACGGCTCGAGCTGCTCAGCAAGTCTAGCGGGCTCGAGCTGCTTAGTATTCAGTGCAGGTTCCGCTCAGACACAGAAGCCGCGCGCGCGCCAGTCGGAGGGCTCGCTCATGATTCTGCTTTAGCCTGGCAGGGCTCGAGCTGATCGCATGACGTCCTCCTGAATGACATTAAAATTCCATTGCGCGGTTTCAGATCCGTCGAATGAAAAACGGAAGATCGGAAACGGAGCCAAACGTGGCTAGAGATGCAGATGAAAGATAATTAAATACATTTAAT